>APFE030455496.1:35738-60460 GCA_000404065.3 Pinus taeda | reverse complement strand
GTATTATTTCCGCTGCATCTTTGTGTATATGGTTATCTCTGTATTTTATTGCGTTCCTGTTTAAATCTGGATCACCCAATCTTCCATCTTCAACAAGGGGATCCGCGCAAGGCATGGACCTTCAAAGGGAACCTGCTTCGGCAGCAAGGGCGTAGAAATGACAAATTTGTCGGATTTTGGGTCCTTGGTGACCTTCGCCTTCCCCTTGTGTGGAGGGATATAGTCAGGCAACTTTGTAATCGGCTCCATTCCCTCAGCATCTATGTCCTCAGTGCCCTGTCCTTCCTCGACCGCCAAATCGAAGACCTTCTTGGGTTGCTTGTCTTTCTTTTGTTTTTGAGTTGCAGAGTGTTTTCTGGGTGATTCATGTGCTAGCACTGACTTCTTCTGTTTATCCTTCTTTGGTTTCTGGGTTTCTCTAGCAGGGGTAGGCTTCAGCCTAGGTGACCTCAGCACCATAGGCATAGGAGTCGGAGCTTCCATACTTACTAACTTTGGAGCAGATCCTTCAGAAGTGACATCTCCACCAGCACTCACAGTCTCTGTAGGGAATGGTCCTAGCATCTTTTCCAGGATGAATTTCTGATTCACCTCCGATAACTTGGAAAACACAGGGCTCGTGACTAATTCCTCCCAATACGAGTGGTTCATAGGCAACAGATAATGCAGCTCAATAAAAACTCTAAGGGTGAAAAGTGTTTTCTGTTGGACTGGCATGTTTAATTTATAGGCGTTTTTGAATTCAAATCCAACCGTTCCCCCCAAAATTCAACCACTAATGTTGTTTTGGCAACAGATCTTCAAATATTTTGGCCCTAAATGCCGTCAGCCCACTCCTCTAAAATGTATTTTGGTTTTCAAATCATGAATAGTGACTCCAATGGTCACTTTCCTGTTGAGATGCGTGGTACCTCCCTTCATAGCGCAACTTCCTTCATGCAGCTTCATAGGTTGTATCTGCATCATCTTTTGTGCAACCCGCTTGCTGCATAGTCCTCCAATCCTGGTAGTGTAGTTTATAGTCCCGCACTCCCTTGCAACTGCCTGGAGCATTAAGATTGTCCTACCACCATATAGTCATTGTGTCGGATCCCCTGTATATGGCTTCAATCGACATCCATTCACCCTTCCCAGAAAAGGTTCTCCATTCATCTTCACAAGCTGAACTGCGCCTCCTTCTATAATTTCTTTGATAATATATGGGCCCAGCCAATGCATCTGAAATTTTGCAAGAAACTTAGTGAAATTACTATCATATAATAAAACCAGATCATTTAGTTTAAACATGCATAGCTTGATGTGTTGATCGTGCCATGCATTTTCACGTTCCTTCTGTACTTGTTGATGGAATCTAGCCAAGAATATGTCTTCTTCAAGTTCCATCAGCTGCACAAGTTTTTTTTCCTAGGCTTCGCAATCTACCATACCTATGAAAGCTGCTATGTGTAGACTAGGGATGATATATTCCATAGGCATCACATCTTCTACACCATAGAGCAATCTAAAAGGGTTCTACCCTATCAACTCTTTACAAGTAGTCTGGTAAGCCCATAGCACTGTAGGTACGTGCACATCCCAGTCATTTCACTACGCATTGCAAATATTTGTCAGCGCGATCTCAAAAATATTATTAAAGGCCTTAATTGTTCCATTCACATGTGGGTGATACAGTGTACTTTTCCGATGATAGACCTCGAACTACTTAGTCAACGCATTGATTATCTCATTTAGAAAGTGTGTACCACGATCACTTATTAACACTTTCGGGTAGCCAAACCTAGTTAAGACATATTCAAACAAAAACTTCGTTGTTGTAGCCCATGGAAAATCCTTAACTGGCTGTGCCTCTGCACATATGGTCAGGTACTCCATCATGGAGATGATGTAGCGCACATGAGTCTTCTTCCCTCGGGGCTGAATTGGCCCAACAAAATCAATCGCCCATTTTTCAAATGGCTGCAAAGATACTTGAGGATTAAGTGGAAAATCGTCCCTTCACGATGTTCTGTCGGTTCATTGACATGCATCGCATGACCTACAATATGCTTTGGATTCCTTATGCACATTGGCCACCATAGACCTGAGTGCAAAATCTTCTGTGCAGTCAGTTTTCTGCATAGTGTTCTGCCGTAGCTCCTCCATGAGCTTCAGCGAGAATTCTATTTCACTCAAAATCTTGCACATATCTTCGCAATATCTCGTCTGCACCCATCTTATACAAATGTCTCGCAATTAATGAAAATTTTTCTACGTGCATTACCAATTCCTTCTTTTGCTAATTTTTGTACCCTTCTGGAGCCATCCCCGTATTCAACAAATGAATGAGATCGGAAAAATTATTATCTATTATGTGCACTGCGAAGAGCTGCGCATCGGACAACCCTTTCTCCAAATTAGTAGGGTCCTCTCCTGTTTCAATCTGTGACAGGTGGTCAGGTCTTGCATTCAACCTTCTTGGCTTCACAATCACCTCAAATTCATATTCCTAAAATAGTAGAAGACATCTACAAATATTCCACCCCAACACATGCTTATTGACCAGGTATTTCAAGGTAGAATGATCTGTGTACATCTTGAAATGTCCACCAATGGATAGTGCCTAAACTTTTGAAGTGCATACACCATGGCCAATCCTTTGCACTTCATTTTTGAGTAATTTTTTTTGGCTTTTCACAATTTCCTGCTCGCAAAGGCTATAGTTTGGTCCAGCTCTCCTTCACCGGCTTGTGTTAGCACTGCCCTAATGCAATTCACTAGGAAAAAACATGTACATGGAATTCCTTCTTCCAATCAAGGAAGACCAACATCAACATGATGACCATCTTCTCTTTCAATACATCCAGACTGCGCTGACATTCTTCATCCAAATACAATGTAGCATCCTTCTTCAAGAGTTTCTCCATGGGCGCGGTAATCCAAGCATAAGCCTTGATAAACTTCTTATAATATCTTGTATGCCCCAGCATCGTGCGCAGCTTCTTAACACTCCTTGGGGCCTCCAAATTCACTATCACCACGATCTTGGCAAGGTCCACCATCAGCCCCTGCTTACACACCACATGACCCTGTAAGATCCCAAAGGGGACACATAATAAACACTTCTTCAGATTTAATGTGATCTGATATCTGCGGCACTTGTCCACATCAAGTGTAGAGTTGCTACATGGAACTTTAATAAACCAAACATCATCCATTCATCAAAGAACTCCTCCAAGAACTTATGGATGAACTCCTTAAATTCTGTTATAACTACAAGAGATAATATCCCGGGCGCATTCTTGAGTCCAAACGGAATCATAGTACACTAGAAACAACCCCATTCTGTCATGAAGGTTGTTTTGCTCCTATCTTCTGCCATGATCTTGATCTAATGGTACCTCAAAAACCCATCACTACATGAGTAGGCTTCCTGCCCTCCAACATTGTCTAATACTTAGTCTATAAATGGCGTTAGGAATGGGTCATGGACAAAGGCATCATTGAGCTTCCTCAGATCGACGCAAATCTTTATTCCATCCTTTTGTTTTTCTCCTGGACCACCATGGGGCTCACCCAATCAGACTCTTCCACTGGTTCTATGATGCTTACTGCCAGCATCTTATCCAACTCCAAACGAACCTTTTCCTTACACTTAGGATTCAGGCTATATGACCTCTGCTTAACAGGCTTCGCATCCAGCCTCAGAGTGATTTTCATAACACCCAAATATGCTATTATTCCCTTCAAATTTGAAAAGTTAGTAGGGAACATATCCTGATATTCGCGAAGTAACTTAGCAACCTTAGCCATAGTGGCGTCATCCCAATAATCCCTGATTTTTGAAAACTTTGGTTCTGCTTCAGTTCCAACGATCACTTACTTGGTTTTCAACGGTGCGGTGATTTCCAGGTTCTCTATTTGTGGACCTTCGACTTCACGATGCCCCTTCGCCTCTGTAATATTAATATTTCTTGGATCATCATCTTCCCCTTCCGCTATCACATTATAACATTCCAACGCATGGCGCAGTTGGGTGCTCCAATCTAGCTAGATCCATTTTAAAGGTCCTTGCAGTGTTCTGAAGATCACTGCCTTAACCTCCTACAAATCTTCATCAATGCTCTCGAACCCATCTTCAAAATTGAAGGTCATTAATAATCCTTCCCTCAATATATCCCACTCTGTGGTGCCGTGGCGGAGCTCCGTCTCCAAGTACCAATTCATAGGGATGGTGTCCAAAGTATGGAAGAATAAATGTACCCACTTCGGTTGCGGCTCCCTTCCATAAGCTTTAGCCCACTTCACTAGGCGATCACACAGATCATGCCTCCCATCATATTTATCAGTCAATCAAAGGTTAGGTCGACCAAACTGCAACCTCATCATTTTTATATAATCCTGCCATTCATCAAAGCTATCCTTATGCGTACCCCACCATCGTGTAGGCGTAACACATAGTGCCAAATATAGTGCTCGGAAGAGATTATCCTCAGGGAAATCACACTCAAATGCATCCAAAAACTTATCCACGTCATTTAAACCATCATAATAAGGTAAATTCCTTGCCTTCAATGACACACTTCATAGCGATTTATTCATCATGTTGCAGCGCAACGTAGATACTTCATGCAACATATTCTTCTAGTGCTCCAACTCTTCATCTGAATCCGAGGTACAAGAACTTTCCCTATCCCATGCAATCCTTCCCTCTGTCATTAGGTTAATCTAGTCCTGGTCTCGTGCAGTCATTTTGCATATATGATCCAAGTCATGATTACTCTTTTCGTAGTCGCAGAATGATTCAATTTAGCACGACCCTTTTGTAGGGTCCATCTGTACTACAACCCGAAGTGATTTCCTTTCAAATGACATCATCCTCTTCTTCAAGTTGATGACTCCATTCATATCAATGTCCCAATCGATTCTGAGCAGCACGAGATATGGATTACTGTCATCAATGATCTTTATTACTTCAAAATCAGCTAGTGCGCTCACACCTTCTATATCCACTGTTACTCCATGTAGTCGTCCCATAGGGATGATCTTCTGTTGATTTTCCATTCTAAGCTGGATCAGAGACCACTCCAGCGTAGGTATCCCCATTATATCCCATGTTTATTTAGTAAAAGCGTTCACGTCAGACCCCCCATCTAGAATCACATGGTCCATCTCATATTCTCCTATCTGCGCGATGAGCCTCATCTCCCACCCTATTTTTGCCTTATGTTTTCCAATTTTTCTAACTACGTGATGTCCATCAGGGGAATTTTCTTTGCTAGCGCATTTGTTTATTAACTCCTACAGGCCCTTCAAACTTTTCTATCACGCAACAATTTCATGCAGGTCTTTAAGAACATGGTAAGGACAGAGGGATCAACCTCTATAGGCACGTTGGTTTCTTGTACTTTGTCCTCGATTCCTGAGGTGGATGCCTCGGCGAAGATTTTCTTGGCCTCCATAAACGTTTCCTTCACGCACTCCAGATCAAAATCAACTTCCTTATCTAGGGCCTTATGGACCCATCTATCCTCTTCATGTTGTTTTCCCTTATCATCCCCAGTTGTTATCCCGCTTCTCAACACGATATTCACATTCGAATCTTCCTCGCGGGGCTTAGATCTCATCATTTTTAAGTTCTGTGTAGGTTACTAAGGCTACACCCTTTTCTCCTATATCTTAGCTATCAACACAGGGCATTCTTCTATAGTGTGGTCAAACTAGTTGCAGTACTGACATGATGAGCATGTCTAATTCTGACACTCTCGCGCGTAGTGCCTTGACATTCCACAATTGTAACAAATAACCTGACCCCGACCTCTACCAAGCCCTCCTCCTCCTTGGCCTCTTCCTCGTCCTTGATATCCTCCATGCGCTCCTCTGACGCCCTGCTCTGGAGGCCAAGTTTCTGCTTTCATTCGGTAGGTAGGTGTTCTTTCCATCATCAATTCATAGCTACGACAGTGGCGCTCATCATGGCCCATTGATTTACAGAAGTTCTAGAACAACTATTGTGGTATTTGAACGAACTTTCAAAGAAAATGACAATTATTTGTTGCATGTTTTCTAGCCACCTGAAAAATAGCACACCGTAGTGCGGACCCCACGCTCGGTCCTGTGGGAGCTTCTGGCCTCAAGGGAATTGGTCCCCCTCCTGTGATATAGTTCGCGAATATGGGACAATGGTCTTTATCATTTCCCTGGCTCTTACATTTGAGACACCAAACCTCATAACACACCTCTGGCTTAGCCTCCTTTTCCTTCTTCATGCTCTCCAATTCCAAGTAGAGGTTTTGCAATTGGGAGTGAATCTGTTGTACCCCCAAGGTCACATCCTGAATAGGGGTTGCATGTAGTCTCATCTCAATTTCCAGTGCTTCTACCTGAGTCCCTATCTTCTATTGTGACAAAGAAATACTTAGGTGTGGTAGAAGCGAAGCTATGAACCACTCACAGTGTTGACCATCTGTGAGTTGAATATTATCTTCACAGATCACACATTTCAGCCTTTGATCTAACTCCCAAAGCGTCTCATCAACCCTCATTGTGATCTCCTTAAATCCAACTACTGACTGTGAGTCAGACTAAGGCTAAATAAACTCTTTATTTAAAGCATCCTTAGTCTCTGCTAGCATTGCCACAGGATGATCATAACAGTACTTAATATACAATGTCAGCACGCGATCCTACAGATCAGTAACCAACCGTGCCTTCTTTATATTGGCATTAGCAATATGTTGCGTCATCCATGCAACATTCACAACAAACCAAAACTGGTTGGTATCTTTGCTCCCTATACCCTTGAAAATCGACAACTTCATTCTATTCGACATGTTGAATGGTGGAGGTGGTGGTGGAGATGTGGGCAAAGGTGTATGCTATGGAGGTGGAGCTAGAGGTGGAGTGGATTGTTGATGTGTCCCTTGTCTTATAACATGAATAAAAATCTACGGTGAAGCCTATATCGCTCCCTCGTCATCACTTGAAGGAGGTCCAATAAATGGGCTATATTCAGGACCTGATTTTTCTTGACCTCTGAAGAGTTTTCCACTTCCCGTAGCTCCGAACATCAAGGCAAGGGCATAACTTGTTTTTCACACAAAAACATTTTAATCCAAGTATTCAGAGATCTTATATACTTACCTAGCGGTCCTTTAAAAAATATTTGCTCCGCCTCGTTGTAGCTGAATGTGGTATCGATTGCGAATTCTATAACAAATCCTCCTATAATTTGATCAAGCTAGTGGTCGACAACGTGTGCGATCTTGTCTTCAGACACTTATAATCGCTATACTAGTTCTAGAGTCCACATTATTGGACCTTCAAGCTTCCACCTTCCTTGGCCATCTGCGAACTTAGCTATCCACTCGTATAGTTTGATCGGGAAGGTGAAGAAGAAAATTTTGTGTATTTCTGTGTACAACTATCTATTCAACCACTGCTTCTTTGAGAAGAGCGGATTCTTGTTCTCCTGTGCCACGAATTCGTGAATTTTTCTATCCAACCACTTCTCAATTTTCTTCTTGTTCGGATTCCAATGATGCGACATTTTACATCTACTTAAGCAGATCTTGGTCTCAGCAACAGAACCATTTCTTGGCTTAGTGGGTCCTGACCCAGGTTCAAAGTTAATTGTGCCAAACAAAACCATACAGTACTGGCCCTTTCGACATCCACCCGTGTAGCACAGGTTGAAGTCTCACCCAAAGCAGTATGGGGGGATGTTGGAACCAAGGTTCCGCATCTAGAGATCAGTGTGATGTCTTTTATTTCCCTAGATCGGCCTTCGCGCAAGTCTATGAGCCGCTTAGGGCTCGGTACTACAATTTCCTTTAAACATATTCTAGACCTACACGAAGGTCTACGATTGGCTTTAAATGTGGACCTTTAACATTTGAGTTATCTACTTACGCGCATTAGAAAATAACCCTAGATCTAAACTCGCGTAGATCTACTTAAGTATTTAAAAAACATAAAAAGATGTATCATAATCTTCGCGAAAGTACTTAACATGCAACGCATATAGTTATTAAGACTTATTCCATGGAGTCGTGCATCATTATATCAATATTTCATAAATACATTATTCATCCACAACATATATCACAAACATAAATAACAGAAGTAAACATATAAACATAGGAATTCTTCAACAGTCTTCTATTGATCTTCAATATGGTACTACAAACTCAAAATTTCCCTGTGCACTCAGCTACAGGGGTCTGTGCACTTAGTTGTGGAGCATTTCTCCTTCTATCTACTTCATCCTTAATTTCCCTTTTTCCTTTCTCAGACCTAGACATGCCTTAGACTCTCTAAGACACACATATTTATACATTTTTACATACAATCCCATGGCCCATGGACCAAGGGTGGATCTCAAAACCAACTCAAATTTCACATAAACAAGGGGCTAAAACCCCTTTGAATCCTAACCATCTACGTGCTCCACATCTACAAATCATGGAGACTTTACATCTTTTACCAAAATTTACATCAAAACCTGGGTTTTTAACCCCAAAACTAACCCAGGGGACCCCATCTCAACAGAATACATCAATGTCTCTTGATCAATAGATTCTACAAATATTCGATGAAAACACATCTATTCACACTTTCTAGAACGTACTGGGTACCTTGATTCCCATTATCATTATCATTGGTTTATTTGGATTTTTTTAACAGTATACGTCAATAACTGATAATCAAACAATGTATCCTATGTTCAACATTAGATCATTTATTCACATAAAACATACTCATACCCTTGGCATGTTTGAATTCAAGACCTTGGGCCATTAGTAGCATCCCCTCTTTATGTTTCTACCCAAATTTCATAATATTGTACCACTAACCGCTAAGACATTAGTCCTTTTGGGGGGATTGGTTTGTCCATTTCATTTGTTCTAGTTATCCTCTTAATATACACTAAGACATATCTCCAATGTGTATTTGTTCATGGTTATGATATGTTTTGACATGGATCTATTGTGTATATTTTTCATGGCCATAATTGATGATTCTATATATAATTTATGGATCCATTGTGTACTTTAATTGGTGGCCATGCTTTCTCACACCTTAGTTGGGGATGTGTTCCCATCATTCTCTTTCCTTGATGATTTCGACAATGTCTCAAGCATATGACACCTTCAAGCATTCTTTGGTGGCGTATCCCATGCCTACAAATTGAGGTCTCTGCATAACCTCCAATGGTTGAGTTATGCATTGGTTATTAATACCAAGTTTTTCTTCCTTCTCGTGCCTCGTCCTGGTAAGGAGCCTCATGTTTGTCCCTATAATTGGGATCTCCAAATCTCCAATAGAAATCATACTATGTGAAGACGAAACAAAAAGGAAATCAACATATTTTACCTTCTTTGTCGATTTGGAAATAACTGATGAGGGCTTCTCATCATCTGTTGTTGGTGGTTCGCTAGCTATCTCGACACATTCCCCAACTTCCTTTCTGACATACCCAAGTCCCGTTCGACACAGTAATTCCTCTACTTTGATGGGGTTAACAATGCCTTGGCCATTGACACCCAAGAATTTTCCTTCATACCCCATTTCTTTAACAGTTTGGAGGCAATTCCTGTGGTGTGATTTTCAAAAACAGTGAAATCATCATCAGGATATATACATGAAGATGGAGAACTACCTTGTACCTCACATGGGTCACGCTGCAACTTTTCCAGGACCTCATCCTTTGCTTGCAGCTATCGTAGCAAACCATGTTTCTCCTATTTCTCTTCATGTAGATGCATCTTCAATTCAACATTCTACGTTTGAAGATTATGTTTGTTGTGCTTCAGTTCTTACAAGACCTCTTCCGTGGATCACAATTGAAGCTGCAATCCCTCCTTTTCCTCTGTCTCTTTCTGTAGAGTTTCATACATTATCTCCACTCTTTTGGAAATTTTGAGCATGGTCTCATACATCGCTTTTTCATCCTATGTCGTTGCACGTTCCATTGTTTCATGCTTGCAATTCACATCCACGCAAAGACCGCTCTGATACCACTTGATCTAGGTCTGGGTGTGACAAAGGACCCTTCCAAGACCTTTTAATTTCGTGATTTGTTAAATTTAATTTTTAAAATAACATAAATGAATACATATGCATGTCGTAAAGAAGAGGAACATGACATTCATCAAAACATGAAAACATAAGTCACTGATAACAGAGTTCATCCAGGAGGGACTACATCTCTAGGCCCCAGTGTCAAGATGGTGTAGGTCGTTGCATTAAGTGTTCTCAATAGCGATGATGTACATAAGAGGTGATGTCACTATCATACAAGGAAAATGCCCTCACGCAGGAGTGGCTCTTAGAGATGTTTCGCTACAGGAACTCTTAGTCAAAATACTCCTATCAGTATGACACAAACTTATGCATGATGATAATGAGCATCCTGCCGACATGGAATAAAAGGGATCTCAATGCAAACATACATGGTGACAACATGAGTATCCCATCAACATGATGACAAAGGGATCTTAAACAAAACATGATGAATCATGACAAAAAGTACATCACACAGATTATTCTGCATCACATCAAGCAGGAATCATTAAAACGAGTAAGAAACAAGATCCCATATCAAACATCAAACAGGGATATGTGTAGTACAATGCATAAAAAAAGAAGTACATGAACACACTACATATACCTCACATCCAGGGTCCATCTAAAGAAGAGGATGTGAAACTATTGAAGTTGGTCGTACCATCAATCTCGTGACGTCGAATCGCATCAAAATGGTTGCTTGCACATGAATGCTAACATGGGCACTCCACTTAGAAAAGTGGTCGAAAAATGAAATGAGCAAATGGAAAATATGAATGCACCATCAGAATTGTGGCATCGAATAGTGCAAAATCGACTGTCAAATTTCTGAATTATGAGAAACTAAAAATTTGGGGCTCAAGGGATCTTTTAGATTCCCCCTAGATTCCTCAAATATTCCCTCCTCCGAGTCCTCTGCGAATCGGCTGCTCATATCAGGAAACTAATTATGCCTACGAGTTTGCATCACCGAGAGGTGTAAGACCGACATAAAGTTTGTCCCATTTGGACACTGCGAAAATTTTACCCTCCTGGAAATCTTGCTCAGTCATGGTTCCACTTGCATAAAAATTAATAATAAAAAAATGACTCTGCCTTGTTTTCTGTGCCCACTCCTAGTTCCTCCATATTCATGGGCACATTGGTGAAATGAATGTTTATATAATTTTTTTCTAGGCAAATAGTCCAATGATTCGGTTTAGCGTGTTAGTAAAATTGGTCGTTTGTTGAGGACGGCTCAGATGGTCAAACCCCGCCCCTCCTTTTTTTTATACATTACAATCAAAACTGCATACCTATATTTTTTTGAATCTATTATCGGGTGACATGTCCACTGTTTTCGTGGCCTACACCCTATCCCTTGCCACCGGTTCCGTGGAGTGCTCGCATTTAAGGTTGGGCACATTGGTTTGTTGGGGTTGTACATCGTTCATTCATGGGGTCGCCTGATGGGGGCCCGCCCATGTGGGTCGGGCGGGTTCAATCCCCTCTAGACCCACACTATATACGACATGGCATTGTGGTAAGTTTGGGATTGTGGGTCGGGTCAACCAGAGGTGGACCTTGCCCACCCCATTAATATGTTTTATTGTTATGTTGTTGGGGGGGGGCTCAGCAGGGTGATGACCACCGAGCCATTTTTAATATTATTTTGTTATGTGGTTTGACGGAGGGCCGGCAGGGGTTATGGACCATTGGCCCAAAAAAAAAAAAAATTATTTTTTTATTATATGGTTTGGGGTGGCAGGGGTGGTGGCCCGCCACCTCATACATATATATATTTTTTAATTTTAATATTAAAATGGGGAATTCTTTAAAATTTTGTCTAACATAAGGGTTATTAGAGAAATTAAAGAGGCCACAATTTCGACTGCTTTCGGGAGTTAGAATTCATGTCTTGGGGTCGGTCAAATTGTAGGACACTTAAACCTGGCCCACAACCCAACTTTGATCAGAACTTTGACTAGCTTGTTCTCCCTCATACGAACTCAGGTTGACGAACCGTTCACACCACTGCGATCAGGATGACAAGATCTATGCTCTAGTCTTGGCTCAAAACCATTATGATCATTTTCATTTTCAAGCTTCCATAAACCCTCTTTGTCCTGTGCGTGTCTTTGGAGCCACTTGGATCATCAAGAGCAACAATGAAGCTAAAGCCCACTATCACCACAACTAGAGCTTCCTACTCTTTACAGACTTTCACCGATGGGAGGAAACTCGATATACAGAGAATCACTTATAAATGATAAATCAAATAATATGGGTGTGAAGTGATCTCGAGGACCCTTTCCTAGGGGAGGCTCAAGAATGGGACTTGCTTGCTTCTTAAGCAAGGTACACAAATTTCTAGGAAAAGGGGATGAGGATTTAAGGGCTAGGTTTAAGGAGTGTGAATTGTAAGGGAGCTTCCAAAACCTTAAAATCCTTGTTGAACTTGGTTTCCCAAATATTTTTTTAAGAGTTTAATTTTCAAAGGTATGGAACCACACAAGACCAAGTGGACCTAGGTTAAATCAATACAAGGAGTTTAGAAACCAATGGTAGACATGACCTAAACAAGGAGGAGAAAGGGATCAACAAATTGATTTTCAATTAAAGGTGAAAAATGATCCATATGGGGAACTAGCTTAGGGAAACTTAGGGAAAAACAAATCTCAAGGCTAGGGCTTGGGATATCTCACAAACCCACCATTGGAATTTCCCAAAATTTGGAGGAGGCCTAGGAGACACACCAGTGCAGTAGAGGCCAAGAGATCAATTTTTTTATGGGTGGTTTGTCGAGAAAATGATGCCCTAGGAGCCCTAACGTGGCTAGACCTAGAATACAGAAGGAGATGTGAAGAAAAATGTTTCTTTGAGTGATCAACTTATGGTAGACCAGTGCCTAATCCTTTGGGGAGATTGGAGTCAAGAAGAATATGGAGATAGACTTCGTTTATAGGTCAAGGAGGCCTTAAGATCAACTTCACTTGTGACTAGGGAAAATGAGTGACCTTACAAGATCTTGTACTTCGTTTTGTGAGGTGAAGTGGTTTATGAAGATAAATTCAACCATAGAACTATCCCAAGGAGAATTCGTTCAACATACATGGCCCATACATAGTGATATGTTATATAGAAACATTTTTCCACAATTTTGCAGTAAACGCATGTAACAACTAGCCCTAGTATAGTGAAAATCTCATTATCAATGCATGAGACAAAATAAAAGAATAATAGCATTAAATTTTCACTTGCATGTAAGAGAATTTATCCAACCACCAATATACTTTCCAATCATGAAGCTACAAGATAAGAAAAGACAATCCATACATCAAAATTCATCCATGCTCCAAAATTTTGTCCACCAAGAAGGAATAATGAAAATCGCAAGAGAGATACAAGTTCAAACCAAGTGATGATAAGAAATGAACTCTCATAATTTATATTTATACACCTCTAAGGAGTTCTATTTAGCTATTTGAGCCTACATTAGCCCATAAAATAAAAATAATGTGCAAATAACTAACTTTTGGTGACAAGCCCACCAAACTAGCTTGTAAAAAAAATAACAAGCATCTCAAGAGGTCAAATGATCAATAATGCATGTTGTTGGGATCTTTAAGAAGCCTTATGAAGTCCATATGTGCCATAATGATGAATAGGACTTCCAAAGGTGATGGACAAGGGGTTAGCCCCTTGTTTCTCCACATAATAAAACTATGGTGCTCCCAATGGTGTGAGGGCACACGAGTGACCTCATGCGTCCGAAAGTAAGTCGAAGATTCCTATAGAAAATCTACAAGGGATCAGATCATGGTGTAACTATTTCCACATTAGCATACAAGTCCTGGTTCATCTTCCAAGTGCATGGTACAACTATAGGCTTTTCTGTGCAAAGGTGAACTAGGTGCATCTTCCTCATCCAATAGGTGAATCTCAAGCAATCTCTAAACATCTTTGGGGATCCATGGAGTGATTTATAGTGTTGTGGAGGACCATGGCTCTAAACACACACCCTTCATGTGACAATGTAGCCCTCTAGAGGGTTAGAACCTTGTATAGGAAGACCAAACCCAATATGGAGACCACCTGCAATCCTATATAAGATCTGATGTATCCCCTAGCCTTCTAGTACAACAAGCCATCAAGGAAATCAAGTAAAGGAGCTTAAAAACCATGGACAAAAGGTGGGGAATTCATAATGGCATGCCATTCCATAATGGGCTTTGGCATGTGCTAATGTCTCCAAGCTCCAATTTGGGTTAACCAAGTATCCTATTAGGTGGTTTCTACTTCTAAAGGGGATAGTATGTCAAAGGTACATCCTTTAAAAGGGTTGTGACATGTGATGGAGTTATGAATGGAGTAGGGAATGAAAGAGGAAACCTTGGGTCACATGTTGAGGTACAGGGGTAGCTAATACAAGGGAATCCCATGCTTGGGTGTATAATGTATAGGAGGGAGAAATCGTGGTACATGAGGTGCCCCAACCTTGATTTTTCCACCATTATTTATATGCCTTTTTCCTTTTATCAATTTTTCTTAATTGATTGCTCGGGGTTCAAGGGGTAAGAGCATGATGTGTGATATATAGCGGTGAATACCCCCTTTAGGGTAGTGCGGTTCATTGTCCACTAGGGCTTGGGACAATCATGGGTTCCTAAATGGTAAAGGAGGCTCATCTATGGCCTGTAGGAACTAGGGCGATGACCATGATGATGGGGTAGAGATCATGTATTGGCTTTTTCCCACGTGCTAAATGTGTTTGTCCCAGCCATCATTAGAATTTTGTGGTGCATTTTCCTGTTGGATGTGGCCAATTATGATTTTACTTTTCTTTTCAGCTGCATCAACCTTGAGGGCATTGTTCCAGGGCTGACCCAAGGTGTGGGTAAGGGGAATGAGAAGGCTAACCCTATGTGGACCAAGTGGAGGAATGTTGACCCAGATGGGAAAATGATGAATGGGGTTATAATGAATGGAATGGGAGTAATATATATGTATGTGTGTGTGTGTGTGTGTGCCTCTGTGTGTGTGTGTGTGTGTGTGCCTATTTGTGTTTGTGTGTGTGGGTGAGGGATCGAGACTTTGCAACAAAAATTAGGGTTTCCCATGTATTATCATCCCTAAAGCGCAAGGGTCAGTAAAAGAGATCCCATGGGACTAGGGTCCAAGGTTAACATCCAAAAGAGGTCTAGGAGACAAGAGAACAAACCTAGCCAACTCTTTCTGTGGAATCCCCCCATTAATCCATGCCTAGAAGTGTCAATGATAAGAAAACTACAATACTTAGTTTCCAAATGACAAGGCATAATTTTCTGTTTGGGAGGTCGACCTTCAAACATACGATCATGGAAGATGGTTGAGGGACCACATCGTTGGCTCAGGTGGTAGAGAAATGGCATGACGAGTTAGTTTGTGGCTATTGGATACTGGCTGCTGACCATCTTGGAGAATTTTATTCTCTTAGGGATATCACCCTCAAAATAGTGGGTAACAAGGCCTAAGACATATTTGTCTTCTTCTTCCTTGATAGAGTAGAATGTTGGAGGTGAAGCGGTCTTGGGTGGCCTAGTGTCAGAGGAATATAGATGATGGTTACAAATGGTGCCAATAATAAAGTCAAGTAAACTTGTTTTATATTATTGTTTACTATGAATAAAATGGAGATATCTCTTCTTTCCCTCCCTTATATTCTAAGTTCTTGCATCTCTTGATATCTTTCAATATTTACTAGTGGTTGTAACTCTCTTGACTAAAGTTTTTTTTTGTAGCTTCAACTAGTGAGACATGTCAGAGGGGATTGAACTTCTAGTCACTTGGATTCACATGAGCTTGCCAACATGTTTTTTACTTATTGTGCTACCACACGCAAACAACTCTCTTGACTAAAGTTAGTTAGAGAAGTTATTTCATAATTCTTTTTTTACTATCAATTATTTTGAGGAAGGTTGTTTGTACCATGTGTGCAGTTTTGCAAGTTTGAGAAAGAGAAAAGAGGATTGGAATAAGGACAACTTGTGTATTTCATCTCCATCCAACCTTGAGAGTCCCTTTAACCAACTGGTAGTTATTTTGAAATATCATAAACTATTCTAGGGAAATATTACGAATTTTCTTTGTGTTTATGATATATTATGTTAAACTCGAGCCATAAGATAGATACAACTTATTTACAACACTAGCTAGGCACAAAATGTGACACTCTTGCCACTTGCAGATCATTTGAAAGAAATATCTAGTATTTTCCAAAATGTTTTATTTACACGGATATATCAAGAATTGAAAACAATTGCATATGGAATCTCAAAGAAATCATACCAAATGGAGGATGGGGCCTTGCCACTAAAATAATCTAGGGATGGTTTCCTCACCATCTCTTCGCATGTTTTACCATGAAGCTTAAGATGAAGTTTTAATGTTTTTGGTGGGGTCTTTGTTTTTTTTTTAAATTATTTTCCTTGGAAATGTCTATATGTATTTATTTTTTATAGAGTTGTAGAAACTACATGCATAGGATACAATACTAAAATAGCTTATATAAGGGGAACTCCTAAATGAGTAAAAAAGCATTGTTCAGTTATTATATGATTTTGTTCAAAAAAATTGAGACATACAAGTTTGAAGTATCCATAATACTTTGGTGTTTGTGAAGTGTTGAATGCACCTTAAGAATGTAAATATCCATTAAAATTTCAATAGAAATAACAATTTGTTTCTTTGGTTTAACTAAATAAAAATATAATATAATATAAAATTTTCAAATCACATAATAAAAAAGCTAAATATAAAAGCAGGAGTCAAGCCTATCACTAAACTACGAATTAGTAACAGATGATTAATTTATGTTTAAGGTGCCATCCTTGATAGAACACATTCCTCTTGTGTAAAATTTTCAAGCCTAGGTGATTGTTGTCCTAATGTTCTCATGCTACGTAACTCAGACATTATTTATTTAGAAACAAAAAAATAAATTTATAAGCATTGCATTAATCACACAAATGGTTGAAAATTGAATAACAAAATAAACAAGATACATGAATAGGGATTTCTACTTCAAATAAGAATTTGATTCCTTTGATTAAATCTTACAAGGTAACCACTACAATGTGATTTGAACCATAAATGATATGGTTAATAAAACCACCTCAAACAATAGTGTATGACCTATGAAAAGAGTGTACATCTACAAAATATAATTTTTCTACCTTTCCCAAACAACAAATCACTCTTCCCCCTCTTAATCACTTAAGTACGCTCCTAAAAAACACTACATGGAAAAATATGATGCATCTGTCGTGCATGAAGAAAATACCATTTAAAATGGTGGGCTTATGGGTAAACAACAAGCTCTCCTGCTTCTAGCTCTCGAAGTGGAAGGGATGCTCGAACTACCTACAATTGTCTACTCGTTCTTGATCTAGGATTGGATTTGCACCTGGATGATCTACATATTGATCTGTATCTGCAAGTTCTCAACCCTCCTATCAGCGGATATCTCGATATGAGGACTGCTATTGATATATTTGACCCCTATTCTTGTAAGACTATAATGTGCCAATTCAAGCATTCGCAGGCCGGCCTACACAGGCTATGGCATCTTGTACTTGCTAGTCTCTTAAACAAATTTTATTTTATTTTATTTTAGATATAGTCTTCCTTCCTCCATCTCTCTTGCTCTCTTTCCATGTGTGATATATCTCATATCTTATCCTATTTATTATTTGAGATAGAATAAATAATATTATAAAACCTAACAACTAATCTCCTCAATGCTAGGATTAAATTGACGCATAAGAATTTCAATTTTATTTTGTATTTTTCAAGTCAAATTACAAAATATATTTAGTAATCACCTTTCTAAGGTGGTCACCAAAAAAATGTCTTGAACTACTCCTTGCACATTCACTTTGAATATTTTGCAAGAATTTTGCATCAATCCAAGTCTATCTTAGAAAGATTCAAACTTCCTTTTTGTTAAGGGCTTCTTAGAATGTTAGCTAGCTAATGATCTATGGGAATATCTTGCAGTTTCATTTCGCCCTTCTTAATCATGTCTCATATGAAGTGATATTTCATCTTTATGCGCTTGGACCTATCATGAAATGATGTATTCTCAAGGATTTGGATTCAACTTTTATTGTCACAATAAATGACTATGGGATCAAAATCTTGATTAAACAATCCTACAAATAACCTGTGAAGCTAGATGGTTTCACAACTAGCAGTACAAGTTTTCCTGTATCTTGTCTCTTCTAATCTAAGTGCCACAAGATGATACTTCTTGATAAACCGGGATATCATCATTGATCCTAAGGTAAAGAAGCACCTAAGGTGCTCTTCCCATCTATTGCACTACCTACCCAATTTGAATATGAATACCCTTGTAACTTCACTTCACCAAATCTAGAATATATTAGACCATACTCCATTATGCCCCTCAAGTATCTAAGTACATTTTTTTCTACTATCCAAAACTCCTTCCTTGGAATCACCATTAAATGACTTAAGGCATTCATTGAAAAGCATATATCTAGTATGATGTTTACCAAGTACATCAAGGAATTTATAAATTATTTATAGAATGTGAGATCTACCAACTTTAAATCTAAATATATCACCTACTTCAAATAAGTGATCATGGGTGTGGCCATAAGTATGATATCCTTCATCCAAAACTTCTTTAGGATCTCAACTACATGTTTTCCTTTGCCAAGGAAAATCTCCCATGGCCCCTAACAAACCTCCAAAACCAAGAACCAATGCATCATATTGATGTCCTTCATCTCAAGCTCAACTCACATGTCTATTTTTCACTCTACAATGAGATTCTATACAATTGTAAAAAACAAATAATCCATATATTACACCAAAATAAATAGATCAATCCCAACAAATATATAGTATAAGATAGGATCTGTGTTTATTTTGGTGAATCCCATATTATGCATGTATCCATTTATCCTATAACACCATTCTTTTGGTGCCTACTTGTGTTCATACAAGGCTTTCTTAAGCCTATAAACATGTGAGTCCTTCCCATTTACTTCAAATCCATAAGGCTACTCTGTGTACACTTCTTCCTCAATGATACCATTAAGGAAAGTTGACTTCACATCTATATGTTGTATCCTCCGTCTCATAAAAGAAACTAAGTACATAGCTACTCTAATCAAAGTATACTTGGTGACTAGAGAAAATGTCTCATTATAGTTCACTACCTCTTTCTAGAAGAACCCTCTCACCATGAACCTTACTTCGAACTTATCATGTTGTCATTTGTTGCAAGCTTGATGTTGTAGAGCCACATGAACTCACTACTAACTTTGTCTTCGAACTATTTTCCAAAATCGTTTTTCATGATGGAGGTGTGCTCCTCCACCATGACATCCTACCATACCCACTAGTTTGTTGTCCCATCAAAGCTAAAATTCTCAAAAGCTATAATGTTGCTCATTTACGCCATGAAGTCTACATACTTCTTTAGAGGTTTTCTCTCTCTAATTTTCTCCTAAGAGTCTCAACATACTCTTGAGCATCCATAATTTCTAAGTGAACCATCAAGGTCTCCTAACAAAAGTGAAAGTAACTACTATCTCCTCCTCTTCACCTGAATGCTATTACATTGCTCTAAAATTCACTAGTGATATTGGCTCATCATTCGGAGCTTTTTGTTCCTCATACTTCATCATTGGAAAGGGTTAATGGGACTTCCTAGATGGAAATTTTACATGCCCGCTAACTACCATTTTCCTTTCTCTAGATAATAGACATTGTAGGCCTTTAAACTCTCATGATATGTAAAAATAAACCATTTGTTGTGGGGTAAACTCCCCTAGGGTCTTGGGTGAATACCCTAGCAGACTGGACGCTATCTATGCAAAGAAACACACATTCCATACAGCGATAATGCTACTATAAGAAAACTCTACAATATGGGGCGTACCTGAGGTCCTACGTTTGAGAAGAGCCTTCTAGGGTCCAAACCCTTCTTGGAGTTCCTTTGCTCCTTTGACCTGCAAAACAATCAATTCAAGAAAGTACAATAGTATATGGACTAAACATCATAAATAAACCATCTTCATATTATAAGGAAAGGTAGTTAGTTATGCAATTAAACAACCGTTCACATATTAACCATAATATGAATATCATAACATGGAGAAGATCTATATCGAGAACAAAGACATGTGTTTCTTTTATTATAGACAAATAAAGTATAGAAAAGTAATAATTACACCTGATTCGCCCTTTCGCATGCTCCAAGTGGAACCGTCTCCCAGATTCGTCCAAGCTCAAGCCTTTAACAAACTCCTTCCATGACTTACTCCATGATATCTCAAGTAGAATGAAATCATCAACACACACAAGGAAACACGGGTTTCCTGTAGAATGGGGGAAGTGCAGGAGACACAAGGATCTTCTAACCTGGTCAGCGAAATCTCAACATAGTAATCTTTCTCTCTCTTCTCTCCTCCCTTTGGCCTTCCCATAGAAGACTTTTTATACTTCTCCCAAATTATTTTTTTAGTTGGGAATTCGTTGGGAACAGTTGGGCCATGGGCACTTACAGGTAATCAACAGGTAAAACCCATGATCTCTTCCCGAAGTTAAGAAGATTTATTTTTTTTAAGTGCTTTTAAACATACATGCGGGTTGGGTATACACTGACCCACGTATACACGCGTTTAGCTCAGGGAAATTTCGCGTATAGGGAATAAAACATTGTTTTTTAAATTTGGGACCAGGTCTGGAAGGAGGGGGTGCCCTAGGCCATGAGTGCAACATCAAAAACCTCAAGAGTGAGATTTGGAGCTATAACAGATGCCCCCTAATATATGAGGTCAGAAGGGTTACATGATGGCCGAAATATATTAAGCAAGTACATGGAAAGGAAATCTGCCAAAAGCCGAGGAGTACTTCACCAGAATTCAGCCTGCCAAGCCACAAAAGAAGATCAGAAAGAAACACCGTCTGAAGCGGGCATACCCATGCTCAGAGAAAGCAAAGCATGTCCGCATATCAAGTACAAGCGGATCCACCAAGTATACAAGTATAAATGACTGGAAAATACATAATGGATCATCTGATCATGATCGAACAAGTACATGTCTGAATGTCACATATAAGAATGTCAATGATGCTGAAAGATGAAGTGGATCACTGATATCAAAGACTGACCCAAAAAGTACCAATTGAACATGATGGAATAAGATGGTACTACTCTAAAAACTCAGGTGCTAACATATAAAATGTCGCCATGAATGACTGCGACATATAAAGTGAAGTGGTATCTACTAGCAGCAACAGGAGAAACTATCAAGTGAACCAACGAATGCTGATACAACCTGAGGTCTTCACCAACCACCGTGGTACATTTCTACAGCATGGGAATAAATGATCTAAAGTCGACCATGTGAGAAATCTTTTGATTACCGGTCATTGATGTATACCGTTAACAAACACAAGACTACTCACCGATAATGATAATGAGTGTCAAGGTACCCAATACAATCCAACAAGTGTGAATAGATGAGCTGGAGTCGAACACCTATAAGAATCTATCGATCAGGAGACAATGTTGGTTTCCCACTGTCCATAGTGAAGGATCTGCCACTAATGACTACAAACCCCAAGGTACTACCAAGTTAACTCTAGATCTTTGCCACAGAGCAATGAGTCGAAGTCAATAGGGAAAGATCCACTAGAGGGAAGGCATTAAGGCATCCTCCATTAATCTAGCGCAAGTGTAACCCATAGGCCAATAATGTGGAAGGTCGGACAAAAAAGATGTAGTAACCCAACCGAAGTACGTTTCTGGCATAGACAAGATGTGGTTAGCGCACGACAGAAACCCTTTGAACCAACCAATAATTAAAGCTGACACAGAGGCAAGGTATCAACAAATAGGGTCAAATGGAAACCAAGGTACTGCATGAATCCCAATGTGTGATAATGTAAGATGATGTCGAACATAAGGGAAACAACTCAATCAAAGACCCATGATACTGATCGATGCTGAGCACAAGGTGACCTATCAATAATGAAGATAGCGCCAGGGTGCAGCTCTAAGCCTGTCCTCAGAGCAAGATGTCGTCGTCGATAAGGACAAGACCCGCCAGCAAGAAGTCAATGGAGACCTTCTCAAACCGGCACGAGTAAAGGACCAATATAACTGATGTGATGATAGACATAGCACTGACAACCAAGGATGGCCGACTAAAAAATAAGTCAAGAGATACCGCAGAGAGGCCGACTCAGGCTAACTTCCCTTGAACAAAATCACGACTCAATGTGACTATGTGGCAGCATATGATGACTTTGTATAAGCTCATTGCGCAGGAGGCACAAACGAACCCTCCATATGATTGGAAGAGATAACCAATCGGGGGAGAACTGACTCAATAACTACCTAAGTCAAACTAAATCCCACCCAAACGGAGGAGATTTTGTTTCAAGTGCTTTGTTCAAGGGCGACATGACTGACTCTAGCTGCCAACAATAAATGGAAATACTGTCCCGTTGCCGCTCTTTTTTGGAATATATAATTTTTTTGGTCTTTTTCTTTAAAGCTGGAAAAAGAATAAAAGAATGCTATGGTATAGTGGAAAGAACAACTGTCAAAGAAGCAGATGATCTAGTTCCTGGGATTGGAACATTCCTATGCTCGATGCAGGGAGGCGAAAACTGGCCAGAGACACTCAAAGGTGTGTTCCTTCCATAGGTCAAGGTGTGTCAAGCTGCAGAGGTCAAAAGTATGCAAGTTTGATTTTGCAGTCGTCATGGTCAAAAGTTGGCTTAAACACGAGTCCAAGTGAAGTCGGCTTAAGGCCAAAACGTGCAGATAGTCAAAATGCAATGCAGTAGTACAACTCAACACAAAGGAGCCTCTAGGGTATAAGGCCAGAACGAAACGAAGAAGCAAAGAGGAATGAGTCTTCATCGTATAAGTCATGGCGGGACTACAGAGGACTCCAGAGCCTACTCAAATCAGAGCAGCATGGGAAAAAAATGTCAGTGAGGTGCTAACTAGGATGCCCATGTAAAGGATGGCTCTACCATCGTGTCATGATTTAAAGAATCGGTGAGTGAAAATTGTGCTAACCATAACACGATGGGATCGACCCTATGGCAAGTGTATCAACAGATGGAGGCTAGTATGCATGATGCAATGAAAAAAATGGCTTCCCTAACCTATATGCCAGTGAGAAAACGATACCTGCCATGATGGGTCAGTGGTCACGGAACCGTCTCGAAACTGTCGAAAACGTCCAAAATGTCCTGAAAATAAAACCATTCTCGTCATTCCAAGCTCCCAAGTTAAAAGTTACATGAGACCAAACAAAATCAAGTTTTGAAAAAAATTGACATTTTCAAAGCTTATAAAAAGGTTTTTGGACTCACCATTTTCACCATTTGAGTTTGAGAGAAAAGAACTGGAGCAAAAGGAGCTAACTTCCCATACGCCAAATTCAATCGTTCAAATATTTCCAAAATCTTCAGGTAACTCTCATTCTTATATTGTAATTGATTGTGACTAGTTTTAGAAGTTTTGATTAATGTTTTACCATTGATTTTTTTGCCAAAACTTTCTCCGTGGCGTATACGCGGGTTGGTAATATGAAACCCACGTACACGTGGGCCCTATACGCGACTATGTGTAAAGGGACCCGCGTATACACCGTGGACATTTCAAACATAAAAACTAACAGTTCAAATTGATTTTTCTTTCAGGATGACAGTCACCTGGTGAGAAAGAGAGCATACCACAGTAGATGAAGAAGTTATGAACAGTCCAAAGGATTTGGATGCATTACGGGGATGCGGTTTGCTGAAGTTCTTCAAATTACCAAATATGAAAGCAAACACATGTCTGCTCGAGATGCTTCCCTACACTTTGTCCCAGAGTACCAGTTTCAATCAACGCCCCACGAGATCCTCGAATGGGCAGGTGGGCTGACCTAATGAAACGTCTGGGAGGTGGGGAGGTCCCACGGATTGCTTTCGACGATGACTTCTTTTCCTAGTGGGATAATCAGATCATCACCATTGATGACTACCCCTATGCCGAGTCGGATTTCCGAGGAGATCCCGATCTAGCATTACCACCGACCGCAGCATGGGGCGACATTGGTAAGTGATTTTTGATGTTATGATTTTTTTTTCAAATATAATAATGAACTTTGAAAATGTTTTTGATAGGATTCAAATGACTAATATAATGATCATGTTCTAGATATTGGGCCTGTATGACCAGATGAGTTCCCATGGCACAAGCATTGCGGCCAAGGGCCCGAAGAGGCGGTTGTAGCCACGGAGCAATCTCTACAGACAGTTCAGCGGCATTTGGTGTGGTTGACCCACCAAGTGCCAATGGCGGCAGTAGAGGACCTTCCTATAGAGATGCAACGTCATGTGGTTGGCATGCCACGTGACTGAGTCTGCACTTTTAGGCGTGTAGCCAATGCAATAGTTGCCTACTTAGCCGCTCATCCTTAGCCGGGGAATTAGACATAGTGGACATGATTATGGGCATTTGAGTCCCAATTTTGTATATTTTTTGAAAAGACCTATGTACACTCGAGATGCTTTATGATATATATATATACAGTTTGACTTTTTGATGCTTAATTTATTGTGATGAATGATTGATGTGCCAGTCTAATGCTTGATTAGCGATAGAATCAGCTAAC
>APFE030455496.1:2308-25462 GCA_000404065.3 Pinus taeda | reverse complement strand
CTTTGAACAAGCCACATCAGTACAGGTGGAGCCTATGCCAATTGACCTAACCCAGTCGTCCCCTGATAGCTCTAAGAAATCAAAAGCCTCAAAAAGGCTAAGATTTGAGGAGGTTGGAAAAGAATTCATGGTCAAGCCTCGAAGGCCAATCACTAGAAGACAAGCCCAAGCAGCGGAACAAGTCCAAAAAGGTGAGGAGACTGCCAAGGTAACAACAAAGCAAATCAAACCATTGCCTAAGGTAGAGAAAGTAGAAAGGGCAGAGAAAGCAGAAAGGGCAGAGAAGGCAGAAAAGGCAGTGAAGGCAGAAAAAGTACAGGAAACCAAAAGAATAATCTATACCAGAGAGCAGACCAAACAAAAAGGAAAGCAGATAGCTCAGGCAGAAAAAACAAAGGAGAGCAGAAAGAAAGAGGTGAAGGAAAAGGCTCCTTTGGTCAAGAAAGATAAAACCTCACCCACCAAGGAGAAATGGGAAGCAGCTGACAAGGAGATGGCTGATTTAGAAAAGACAGTATCAGAGATTGCAGCCATGGAGAATGAACTTGCAAAGCTAAAGGCTCAGCTAGGCAAGCTAGCTGCTAAATGAATTGTAATTTTTAAAGATCAAATGTTGCACCAAGTTTTGTTCATTTTTCTTAATGTTAATTAATTTCTGAGGCATGTATTAAAGAAAGGCAAGTTAGCAATTTTGGAACCGAAGATGAAGCTGTAACAGTCTAAAGTAATTGAAGAAATTCATTAAAGACTGTGATTTTGCAAAGAACAGCAGTTTCGTAGCGCGCTACGAAACTGCTGTAGGTGACTGTTTTTAAGGGAAAATTCAAAAACGATGCCGAGGTCATCAAATTTTGTGGAGAAAGGCTTCGAGGATAGAAAGGAAATCATACATGGTTGCTTAAGCTTTCAAAGGATGACAACTGTAAATCTTATTGCATAAAGGTAAAACTTTTTGTCTTTACCAAGTTTTCATAAAGTACCTTTATGATCGCAGAATTAGGGTTTCTGGTAGGATTACCAGAATTTTGAGTTCTACACCTGGCAATGTTCATAAAGCATCCAAATTATCAGGCACATGGTGTTATGGCATGGTCATTAAGGTTATTATACAGCTTCAAGCATTTTCGTTGGAAAATGAACATGGATTAAAACAGGGACCGTGAAAACAGAGGATATTTCTTCATCAAAGGCTGAGTCAGCAACACACTTAGAATCCAAGGCAGCCAATTCAGCGAATGCTCCTCAAATATATTCCAGCTCCTACAGAAAAGGCACAGCTGTCAAGGATCAGGAGAGAATCATGCAAACGAGGAGATGGTAGCAGAATTTGATTAGAACTAGGACTCTATTGTATTAAAAGCACAATACCTCTGTATTTAATAAATTAGTTTAAATATAGATAAGGTAGTTAATGATAGGTTTTCGAGCTCCCCTCATGTTGGAGGAGGAGACTCAAGGTAGTTTAGTTTTGTTTCCTATATATAGGAAAAACTCTGATGTAAAAAGGGTTGGAGATTTTTATCAAAAAGACAGAGTTTTCATATTGGTTTATGTAAAGTTTTTTCACAGTAATAGAAAGTACATTGTTTCTTCCCAAGATTCATCTTGTGTCTCAAATGTTCAGAATGTATGTGGTTTGGTTTTATTCATCTTGTTTACAGTTCACTAAACATGCAATCACTCTGAATTCATCATTGATGCTCAGACTTCCTGTGTGTGTTTAGTTGAGTTGATATCCTTCTTGGTAGATGTTTTGAACAACGAGACATTATATGCCTTGGTTTCCATGATTCAGTAGCTGCTTGTTTACTGTAGGAATGTATGACTCCATGAGCCCAATGGGAAAAGCCTTGATTTTGTTGTTCCAACCAGCTTAAACTTTATTCACTTTTTTAAAGAGTTAGCCATCTTTTTGCCCTTAAATGCATATCAGAAATCTGTGAGAGAGCCCTCTCTGACTAAGGAGGCTAAACCTTAGTCTAAAGCCTGGTTTGAAACAGTTGCATGAGATCTCACTAAGTAGCAGCCTTTAGTGCATGATTTTGTGACAACACCATCAATGAGGAATACATCCCAACTCCTAGATTCTCCGTAGGCGGGCAAGGGTTATCCACTAAGGGGATAGTAGAGTCAGAAGTTTCTTGAGGATCAACTAGACAATAATCCAATTGATCAACCTTAACGATTTTCCCTTCGAGGAAAGCAGATGACACGAAATAGAGTCAAAACGACGGCATCCATCTCGTATACCCAATTCCTTCGTAAGAGGAGATTATAGTCTAGGTTAGCATCTATGACCTCTACTTCAACATTGACGACCTTTCCTCCAACACATATAGGAAAGGTCGGGATAATCCCATGCGGCTTGTGAGAATGCCCATCAAAAGTAGTCAGAAGGGTAGGTGAAGGAACAACCGAAGGAGATCCAATGGCCTTCCAGCAAGACATCGACATGACGCACGTGGAAGCTCCTTCATCAATAATAGTGTGAAAAATATTAATCTTTCGGTATGTAGACTTTATCTAGAAAGCCATGTGATGAGGGAGTCACCTTTTGACATTTAACATGTCAAAAGTGAGCACTAAAGAGTTGGTTGGATCAACTGCCCCAATTCCCGAGAGTTAAGCACTTTGTTGAGCCGGACATGATTGGAGAACCTCTAAAGCGGACATGGCGCATGGACTCTGGGCCAGATCCTCCACAATGGAATAATTCTGGGCGGCCCTAGCATTAGGATTGATAGTCGCGCGTTTAGTGGAACCTTTCGGTATCTGTGGTATAGTCTCAATAGGGGATCGCTCAATATGAAGGTCGGTATTTCTGAGAGCAGTTTTGTCCTTGGAAGTTTCGGCTTCACCGTAATCACATGACCGAGTAGCCACATGTACATTAGAACCCATCATGAAAATGTTCGATGATTTTTCCCCTTCCTGGCTACCCCTTGAGGAGGTACCAGGATTTGAACTCGTGCTAGCAAGTAATTGCTGCCCTTGGGGAAAAGGGTTGGTTAACATAGCTTGAGAACTAGAAGCCCCTTGCTGCCCTAACAAGCGCTGGGCGTCCTAAATCTTCAGGCAGAGATGAGTTAAATGGTCCCCACTACACAACTTGCATGGAAACTTGACTTTATTTTTAGACTCATTTCTACCCCCACCAGCATTATTGCCGGATTTATTTGTGTTAGCCTTCCCATCCTCATTCTTTTTCTTACCTCGTCCTTTCTTTTTCCCATTGGAGTTTTGATTTCCTTTGGGGTTATCAGATTGGACGGCATTAATGGAAGAGGGTTGGGAAGACGAAGTAGTAGACGATGTGACTTGGTTGTTTGAAGCAGTTTGCAATGACAACTGATGCAATTGGCTCAACAAGTTCACCGCATTCGTGTCTACCGATCCAACGATACCATCCCCATGGGGACCTGGCTTCAACTTGGCTATGTCAACCTTTGACCTAGGAGCATCTGGAAAGTATTTTTGTAGGATCCTAGACTGAGAGTAGATCAATTGTAATTGTTGGGCCCTAAAAATAGCTTGCTCCTCGGAGTAACTCCGGACATCGAGACATCCTTAGAGATCTTAGGTTGTAAAGACTTCAAAAACCATTCAAGGCGGTACTCGGGAGGGATTTCAGCTTTAATGAGCCTCTTTCTCCGTCTCTATTCCTAAATATGGTCAAAAATGTGAGTTGTCGTGTCCTGACGAAAATTGGCCAGAAGTTCAGTTCCGGCATCATAACGGATAGGAAACTGGAAATGATTTAAGAAAATATTAGCTAAGTCGACAAAATATGTAAAGCTACCCCCCGGCAACTCTATATACCATTTGGTCGCATTACCAGTCAAGGTGCGCTGAAAAGTCTCAACCTAACTGAATCATCAATAAGGGAGTTCGACGAGCACCACAAATGGAATGTGGTCACATGGTCGCATGGGTCCTCGCCGCTCTTCCCTTCGAATTTTGGAATGTCTAAAGGGAGTTTGGTTGGGACCAGAGGCCATGCTGGATTATATTTGATTGGATCGTTTGTTAACTTTGTGAGGTCTGGAAAGTTCAATGTTGCCAAAAACGGAAGCCTAGCAGGACCTTGGGGGTTCCACCCAGACTGGGCGGAACTCCCAAAGTTCTGAAAAGATTGGCCTAGATTTTGGAAGGCACCAGGCTACCCGAAGTAACCTACAGAACCAGCTGAACCAAAAGGCATGCCTTGTGATCCAGCATAACTCGGAGTTTGACCAACTCCGGCCGCAAAACCTCCATAACCGGCGAAGCTTCCTCCTAAAGGATTATAAGGAGCAGACAACCCCTGATAAGGATCCCAAGTAGAGGTTAGGGGAGGAATACTTTGAAATGAACTAACTATGGAATACGGCCTATTCCCTTGTTGACCGAGAAACGAATTCCTAGGTCCCATACTACTAACCGCAGGGTTAGTCCAACCTTGAAAAGGATTGCTACCATGTCCTAAAGAAGAGAAAGGCATAGAGCCAATTGTTGGGTTGGAATGTGGTATATGACCACTTCCAAAAGGAAAACCTTGGAATAAAGCCGATCCACCCATCATGGATGTGGCGGCACTAAACGGAACTGACGGAATACCCTGTGAATGGGTGCCAAATGGGAAAAATCCATAACTAAAAGCATTGATTTGGGAGTTTCCACTCGTAGAAGGAATGGAGGTAGACCCAACTAAAGATGTGCTAGAAAAAGACCCGAATAAAGAAGCAGAGGAGATGGAAATAGTTCCTCCCCCTTGTACAAATATTGGAGTCTGCACAGTTGTAGCACTTGTAGTAGAAGCCATGCTTCCAGTAGTGGTCATCGATGGTAAATGCGTTATGTGACCTGGACTTGATGGTCGATGCGTTGGAGACGCAACGTATTGTAATACTTCCAAATGACTAGGAGGTAGGGGAGAATTCAGAGCCGCTAACAACTCTGGGAGTTCTTCTACCTCTACGTTATCTTCCGTCCGAAAGAGAACTTGAGAAAGTACTGGAGTATTTCTCTCTTGTCCTGTGGAAGTACCAGGTCTATCTTGAACAGTGATGCCCCCGAGGGGAGGATCAATCCCCGATGCGTCAGCTGGCACAGGACGAAACCCACTGGCAGTATTACCTCTGCGCCTTCTAGGTGAAGGCTCTGAACTTGGTGGTGGAAGACCACGAAGTCTTCGAGACCATATAGGTGATCAGTCAGCCACTTTGAATTTTTGTTAAGATCTAATAAAGACTCAAAAAATTGAAAGCTAGGCCAACTAGGAGCACAGAGCACACACTATAAAGTCCCTAAAGATATCAGCCAGTCAAACAACTTCCAAGTATTTCCGCTTCGGGTGATTAGGACCGGACACCAAAATATGAGAAAGTGGAGTAAGGGGCCTTCCGAAGATAGTCTGGGATAATGATGACCCAGTCCTATCATCAAAGGTAATAGAGGAAGTTACGCCGACCTCCTAAAAATAGTCTGCGCCGGTGCAAGGCCCCAAGCTTCGCAAGGGTGCCCTCCAGTAGTACCGTTGAGAGTGATACAACGTCGACCTCAGGTGCCATGGGATTCCCCTCCATAGCCACCTGTGTATATCCCTAGGAGTAGCAACTGATGTTACCAACTCATATCAGAAGCCAGGCGGAACAGTCGTGAGGTAAGTTCAGACAAGTAGGAGAGGGGGTATCTCTCTTCCCTGTCTTTACAGACCCTCGTGCTTAACTCCCAGATCCGTAGCTTTCTTGGTCTTCCTAACGCTATTGGATTTTCACTCACTATTAAGACTCCTATGTTTGACAGTTTAAAATGGCCTTGGAGAGTTAACTCTCCACACACCTAATCCAAGGCCCTAAAATATCCTAAAACTTGTTGATGTATCTAACTCGACAAATATAAAGTTCTAGTATATTTTAAATTAGCGCTTGATTTTAATAGGCTGTTATTTAAGTCAAGGGATAACGGAAGTGAAACTGGTGGTGTTTTGACACAAAATAAATTAATAAAAACCAAACTACATGCAAATGCATTTGTTTTCGTTTTCGATGAAAAGAAATTTCTATAGGGTTCAGAGGAACTTCAAATAAAGCTACAACTTTTTCTTTTCTTTTCTTCAAACTCCACACTCACAAAAGCTAACAAAACTATAAATGCCTATAAAGATGCACAAACTAATCCTAATGCAACAAGTACATGCCGATGCAAAATTCAAAACTAGTCTTAAATCAAAAGATGAAAGTTGCTTGTTTATCGATTTTAGATTTGCCACTTAAATGTTCAGATGGAATATAAGTTTTTGTTGCTTATTTCGTCTAAGCACTAAAAGCAATATGAAGATAGACAAATAGGCACTTTCACTCAACAAAAAGGAAAACTCAATCAAAACAAAGTTCAAGAAAGCAAAACATAGTTTCAAGAAGTTTCCTTCAAAAGCAACTCAAAAACGACTTTTCAAAAACGCTCTAACAAGACTGAAACTCGATGACTGAAAAATAGGCAATGAAGCACTTTGCGAGTTTACAACACAAAACAAGTGGGAACTCAACAAAAAGGTGCTTTGAAATGCTCTTAACAATCAACAAACAGCGAGACGAGCTTGGCAATGGAAACCAAAAGATTGAAAAGACAACTTTCAAGAAAGTGTGAACAAACGAATTTCAGAAAGCAAGAAAAGCAGATGGTCATAAAAATAGTTCAAACATGCAAACCAAAAAGTCATTAAAACAAAACTCAACACAAAGATCAAAATCAATCTTTCTGCCCTGAATACACATAGCAGCCAAGATTCCTTGCGAGAAACCTTGTGTGCTTAAGCAAAAATAAATGACATTTGCAAGAAAAACGAACAAGACCAACCTTTTCACAATCAGAGAGAATTTGAAGCAAGACGCTTGCCGTAAAACTAAAGACTGTGACAGAACAGTGATTGTTCCAAACTGAATCAGACTAGCATATTATCTTCCAGAAACAAAAAGATTTTAAAAATCTTGAAAATTAAAGATATGCGCGACTGTGTTTGCACACAGATGCGTGTATACACGACAAGGCTTAAGGAAACATGCGTATACGCAGGTTCACTTAAGGAAAGATGCATATATACGCTTCTGTAAATAGAGCAAACAACGTCTTCCGAGAAAAACAAAAAAAAAAAAGTCTAGAAAAAACTTATCAAAGCTCACAATTTAGGCACTGACTACACAATAACAGAAGATAAATAGACAGCTGAACCTTGATTGGCTTGAATACACCCAAACTAGGAACAACAATAGTGTTGTCCCCAGTGAAGTCACCAATTCTGTTGTAGGATAAACTCCCCTAGGGTCTTGGGTGAATACCCTAGTAGACTGGAGGTTATCTATGCAATGAAACACACATTCCATACAACCATAATGCTACTATAAGCAAACTCTACGATAGGGGACGTACCTGAGGTCCTACGTTTGAGAAGATCCTTCCAGGGTCCAAACCCTTCTTGGAGTTCCTTTGCTCCTTTGACCTGCAAAACAATCAATTCAAGAAAGTACAACAGTATATGGACTAAACATCATAAAGAAATCATCTTCATATTATAAGGAAAGGTAGTTATTTATGCAATTAAACAACCGTTCACATATGAATCATAATATGAATATCATAACATGAAGAAGATCTATATCAGGAATAAATACATGTGTTTCTTTTATTATAGACAAATAAAGTACAGAAAAGGAATAATTACACCTGATTCGTCCTTTCACAGGCTCCAAGCAGAACCGTCTCCCAGATTTGTCCAGTTTCAAGCCTTTAACAAACTCCTTCCATGACTTACTCCATGATATCTCAAGTAGTATGAAATCATCAACACACACAAGGAAACAAGGGTTTCCTGTAGAATGGGGGAAGTGCAGGAGGCACAGGGATCTTCAGACCTGGTCAGGGAAATCTCAGAATAGTAATCTTTCTCTCTCTTCTCTCCTCCCTTTGGCCTTCCCATAGAAGCATTTTTATACTTCTCCCAAAGTATTTTTTTAGTTGGGAATTCATTGGGAACAGTTGGGCCACGGGCACTAACAGGTAATCAACAAGTAAAACCCATGATCTCCGCTCGAAATTAAGCAGATTTATTTTTTTTAAGTGTTTTTAAACATACATGCAGGTTGGGTATACACCGACCCATGTATACACGCGTTTAGCTCAGGGCAATGTCGCGTATAGGGAATAAAACATTGTTTTTTAAATTTGGGACAGGTCTGGAAGTAGGGGTTGCCCTAGGCCATGAGTGTAGCATCACAAACCTCAAGAGTGAGATTTGGAGCTATAACACCATTCCTTCTAGAGGGTTTGAATTTAGTACTTTTTTATACAAATACATGGGTATAAACTAGATAGCTAAAGATGTAGAAATGACCCATCTCTAACTTAACACTATTGAATGCCTCCTCTGGTGTATTTTCCTCCAAAGATCCTATGAGAGTACTGGTTTTAAATGTAGACAACTATGTTGCATGCCTTTGCTCAAAGAAAGATTAGCTAGTCCTAGTCATGAATCATGGCCTTATCAACCCATATGATGGATTGGTTCGTCTATTTTCAACCCCATTCTATTATAATTTGTATGGAACACTCAACTCCCTATTGATTAATGTAAACCATCAAAATTATTGGATATATACTCTTTCCAATTGTCTAATCTCAAGATTTCGATATTCTTCCCTATTTGGATCTCAACTAGGGATTTGAACTCTTGAAACTTATAAAAAACCTCATCCTTGGTCTTTAGTAATTAGATCCATGTTTTGTGAGATAATTCATAAATGAAGGAAACATAATACATGCTTCCTATAATTGATGCTACTAACGTTAGTCCACAAACAACAAAGTATACCAGGTTTAGATTTTCCTTAGATTCATGGTCATTGTTTATGAAAGAATAGTTGACATGTTTTCTAAGCATGTACCCTTTGCATACTCCATGTAGCTCAATGTTCAATTCTAAAAGACTTGTGACTATCTCCCTCAGAATAATCAATGCTCTATGATGCAAGTACCTCCATTCTCTTATGCCACAACTCGCACAAGCTATCACTCTTATGAAATAGGGCTCAAATAGGTTCACCTTGAAACTTGTAAAGATTGCTTTTTTTAAACATTATTGATTTTGTTATATCTAGCCTAAATTCCTTTGGTCTAATGAGTACCGATTGCTTTTTGAAATCAAATATTAAACCCTTATCCTCCATGACTCAAAATAAAAGCACATTATTTTTTATACATAGAATAAACAAGATATTTTCAAAATAAGAAGAGTTACCTGACTCAAGTTGGAAGGGAATAATACCAACTCCCACATTGGATACTTGGCATCATCACCAATAACAACTTCTACTTCTGAGTCTTTCTTTTTTAGACTAGCAAATGATTGTTAGGTTGTTGTCATATGATGAGATGCCGCATTGTCCACATACCATGAATTCCTAGGAACAATGTTGGTAGAGAGGAAAGACGCCATTGAGAAATCCTTCTACAACTTGGTAGCAAACACATTCATTTGAGTTTTTGTAGAGGATCCTACCTGCTCATGTTGTTGCTTCTCTTTCCCCTTATTTTTATTTGGACACTATAATGATGCATAATAATTGTTTTTGTGACAATGAAGCTCTTGATTTTACTCAAGCCCTTCTTTTTCTAGATGTGAGGCTAACTTCTCACTCTTTCCCTCACTGTTACTGGGTCCTTTACCTATACCCTTATTTGTCTAACCAAATAGGGATAGGTTCTTATCACTACCCTTCTTGCTAGAATTTGTCTCCATTTAATTCTCCTCTTGGATGTATTCATTCCATAGAATTTCAAAGTTAAGAAGGTTCTCAAGAAAACAATTACATTTGACAAATGGTTCCCATGAAGCTAAGAATCCATTCAATCCTATGTTCACTAGCTATGCATCCACAACCTTCTCTTCAACTGCTCCAAGATAATCATGAATCTATGTGACAATAATAAATTAACTGGTGACTAAATTTGATCTAGTCATCTCTCTAGACTTGAGTTTATTTCTTAAAATCATCTTTTTATTTATATTTTTCACTCTCGTAGAGGCTTACTAGGGCATTTAACATTTCCTTTTCCATCATCTTCTCAGATGCATGGGGGATCAAATTATCATTTATGAAATCCATGATCATCCACTTGGACCTTAGTCCCTTCTTCTTGTGAGATACCAATAGTTGCAAATTTGTAGGCAAAGCCACATCATCCTAACAATATCCCAAAGATCATTCTCTTCCAATAAGTGTAGCCTTCACTTTCTATGACAAGGAATTTGAGGAGCCATCTAGTCTGTCCTTGAATCTGAGGCAAACTAAGGCCATCTTTAAAATTTAATGTAAAACTTCCAATTATGAAAATTAATATTTCAAGAAAAGAATATTGAAACCGTCTAACTCTTGTCCCTTCTTTTTGGCAATTGAATTATTGTTGTACATCCTTGATAATATCAATCACAAATATTGCTCCGGTACGATGTAAGTTTTTCAAAGCTAGGTGACAATTGTCCTAATTTTCTCATATTGGATAACCCAAATAAAAATTATTTAATAGAAAATTAAATTTCATAACATTGCATCAATCCCACAAATAGTTGAAAAATGAACACATACACATGGATTTCTCCTTCAAATCAACTTTGAATTCCTTTAATCAAAGCTTACAAGGTGACCTCTACTGCCTACTTTGAAATAGTAGCTATAAAGTCAATAAAATCACCTCAAACAACAAATTATGACCTATGAAAAGAGGGAACAACTCCAACAGTACAACCTAGTCTATCTCTATCCATTCATCGATAGAAAATAATTATATACAACTACATAGTATGACTTGCTCTATTTCTTCCTTTCATGGGCAACAAATCAATCTTTCTCCCTCTCAATAACTAAAGCGCACTCCAACAATACATTGTCTGGTAAGACTTAAGCTATATGTCCATATCTGATGTATGGTCTGCACATGAAGAAAAGATAGCTACAATTGTGGTACCATTTGTATGGTTTGTTGTACATGCTAGACTCTTTAACATATTTTTTCTTATTTTCTTTTGGATGCACTCATACTTCCTCTAAGTCTCTTTCTCTCTTCTCATGTGCATGAGATATCCCTTATCTTGTCTTATTTATGCTTTGAGAGAGGATAACTAATCTCATAACTAATCTCCTTAATCTTAGGATTATGTTGACTTCAAAATAATAGGTTCACTTTTATTTTCTATTATTTGAGTAAAATTACCTAATAGAATTAGCTATCACCTTTCCAATGTGGTCATCAAAGAAATATCTTGAAATAATTCCTCTACATTCACACTAAAGTCTATGCGAGAAGTTTATGCTCGAGCTAAATTTCTCAACATTTTTTAGCAACATGGATCTTCCTATTCTGTTCTCCAAAAGAATGAGAGGAGATTTTGTAGAAAGAAAAAATGATTTCCATAGCTTGTCTAATCACAACCTTAATAAATATATTTATGCTCTCCTAGGAGCCAGAGCAAACCCCTCCTCACCCACACACATATAGAAGTTGACCTGCTAATATTAAAACTGGCATAGAGTCATCTTATTGTTGGATCTCTTAAACTCAACTTCGGGATTTTGATCCCTCTTGACATTTACTAGATCTGAGGTTAAGATAGATTTATGCTAGAAGGTAAAATAAGATTGAGGTGGCCTTAAAAATAATTTTGGACGTTGCATTCATTTAGTTCGAGACTATTTTAAAATCAAGTTGCTATGGATGGAATTGTTCTCAGCTCTTTTGGAAGGTAAAATCTAGTTGCATTTATCCAATGTTTCATTTGAGATGTTCAGAGGTTTCATTTGCATGCTTTTTTTAGGTAATTTTCTTGTTCCAGGAATCTCTTCTATACAAACATTGCCACAATAGTTATTCCAATGAAGAGCTGGATTTTAAAAACCTCACTTTCTACTCGACCCGTGTCACTTGATATGATGGAAGATTCTAGTCAATGATGCATCATATTGACTGAAAAGTTCTAAACGCTCAAACCTTTAGATTATTATATTTTAATTAGATCTAAATTGATATTCTATGGTGGAATGAGTTGTGTATATTTCATGGAATTTTTGGTAAATTACCAATTCATGAAAATAGTGTTTTGCACCTTGCATTCCCTTGTTTCTTTAATAATATATATATATATATATATATATATATATATATATATAATATATATATAGTTTTGTTATCAATTATTTTCTCATAAACCATGATGAGCAAGAGTTGGATATAATTACGAAAAAATACTATTGGAGATAACGGTAAAGAAAGGCCTTCTATGCACCAAAAATCTACCACTGAACTATACATATAAGGAAACTAGAGCCATGAACTATACATTCAAGGAAACTAGGGACATGTCAACTGGTTGCAAGAACAAGGAGAAGAAAAGAGGTGAATTCCACAACCACATTCTGCCTTGAGAATGGGTTCTACATCTTGATGACTTTCACATAGTCCAAGACATCATACAATTGTTTTTTTTTGTTACACCATTGACCAACCCTATATTTAATTGCAAGTTTTCATTTTGAACTTCTACAAAATCCCAATGGTATTACTAGCTTTGGGGCCTCGTCTATTTTTCTCTTTATGTTTTTCATGTCTTTTTGTTTTCAAAACTTTTCATTCTAGGAAATATATAGAGCACACTTTAAAGGAGAAAAATGACGTTGAAAGTGTTGTAGAATCTAATCCCAACCACCTTTTAGGTGTCAAAACCGTCCCTCCAAGTGTCCCAATTCAGTTTGAGTAAGTCCATTTTTAGTTGAGCTTAACTCCAGTCATTTATTATTGATGTTTCCAATGTAATCTTATTTAAGTGATTTATAATACTGAGAAGAGAAAGTCCTCTGCTCCATGTTTTGTTCTCTTCAATTTTTTTCACGGTATCAAAGCTTAGCCCGTGTTAGACTCCTTGATAAAAACAGAAGAGAAGATAGGCCAATTTGCATAAGACTCCATAAGAGAGCAGAAAATTTAGTGAAGAGAGAGAAGCAGAGAGAATAGGCGAGTCAGAGTAATACTCTTTGACAAAGCAGCCTTACTGTGAAGAAGAGAGAGAGCGTAAGACTCTTTCATAGAGTAGCGGAAGTTTGAAGAAGCTTAAAGAAGCCTAGGAAGAAGTAGCAACCGAACAAAAAAGCCAGTTATAACTAAGCCAGAGAAAGCAATTAAAAAAATTTAATCTCAAAGTCAAGATTCTTTTGTGTGAAGGCCAGTTGTATTAATCCACCCTACACCATTAAGGACAACGTATTAATGCACACACAAAGTATCATAGTCATGTTATCGTTACTAACCCTCAAAAACATTGGAATAGCAAGTGTTAGCTCCATTTACTCGCATCATTTTTGCTTGAACGCGGACTTTTTTCATCCCACAGAGCGTTATCTATAATATTCAAACAAAAAGGTCGTTGCACCATCTCATGCGGAAAGGAAAGAGGTAAGAAATTTAAATAAATTCAAATGAGCCTGTCCTCGAATATTTTAAGAAAGTCAACAAGTCTTAGTTCGAAGTCTTCATCCTCTTATCTCATCGTATTTTTTGAAGGCTCATGTTTAATGAGTTTCGAAGTTTTTAAAAGGTACATTAAAAGCTTTTGAAGTGTGTTAAAAAAAAAGGGCTTATGTGAATTCTTAAAAAGGCTTCGAGAGCATTATATGCTCATTTATTCTTTAAAAAGGGGTTTCGTTCATATCTCTTTTTTAAAAGATTTGTTGATAGTTTTTTTTTTTTTAAGAAAAAGGATTTTTACAGAAGGATTTGTGAAAGTTTTTGAGAAAGCATTACATTTGTAAGAAATTTGTAAATCTATCTATTTTGTTGAAGTCAAGCAGCAAAGAAGTCACTGTAGAGGCATAGTTACTATATTTGAAGTTTGAATTCTTTGTTGAGATGCATTCCATTAGCGCTCAAATGGGAAAAGCCAAGAGGTTAAGAAGGTAAAAATGACAACAGGAGATGTTTGAGATCTTTTTAGATCTGGAAGTGAAGAGGAAAAAGGATTCCTTTGCATTGACATGCATAAAATAATCTATCCATAACAACACCCTTCCCCTGGTTTCAGATGCCAAGACAGTCGAGGAAGCCTGGGATACCCTTGAGAGGAGTTTTGGTGTAAAGGGGAGCATTGAAGTTGAAGATGAAGGCAGATCTACAACAACAGATCTACAACAAGATGAAAATTTTGTTGAATCCCACTGTGCTCAGCCACAAGTGGATGATGTCTATGAAGAAGTCACAGAATATGCAGAGAAGGAGCATGTAGATGCTCATGAACCCCACTATGCATAGCCACAAGTGAACAAAAGTTTGGTGTATCCAGCAACAGATCTTGTGGATGAAGATTTGGTAAAACCAGCAACAGAGCTTGCTAATGAAAGTTTGGTGAATCTAACAATAGAGCTTGTTGATGAAATTTTGGTGAATCCAGCAATAGAGCTTGTTGAGGAAAATGAAGCTGTCATTGGAGAAATCAATGATATGGTGAATCCAACAATTAATATCGCTGATGTAAATTTTGATGAAGAATTGTTGGCTAATGATGAATGGTTGCAGGTGATGAAAAAAAACATCATATTGACATGATGCTATTTGGTGAGATATGTTGACATTATGACTCAGATTTGGCGCTATGACATAGGTGTTTTCCTTGATGACAACTCACTCAGATGACAGATCTCAGTTTAGGCTCACATAATGAAGAAAGAGAGGTATACGTAGGTTCTCGTTGACCAAGTCGCGTATACACACAGGTTCGCTGAACAAAAGGCGCGTATGTGTATACATGCACTTTCACGCAAGGAAAGGTGCGTACATGTTGGAGAATTTGGATTTGGTCCATTTGGACCATGGTATTTTGACCCATGGTATTGGTCCAAGGTATCTTGTCTGAAGTGTTGACCCCAAGTAATTGGTCCAAGGTATTGTTTCCAAGTGGTTTTGGACCATGGTATTGAGTAAAGGCCTAAGACTATAAAAGGAGGAGGAGATCATTAGGTAAAGGTACTCAAGTATTGAATATCTAATGAAGAGAAAGATCTATAATAATGGTCATTGCGTTATGGTGAATAGCTGGATCTGAATCGAGGAACCTAAGAGCTTGAAGAAGGATAAGTTCTGTTGATGGGTCAAGATCTTAAGGCTTGAAGAGAAGTATCTTTGTGTGGTTTTCATATTTTTAATTGCCGCATGTCATAATATGTAAATCTGATGATCTGGGTATAACTGATGTCTGAATAGTTGTAAAGGTTAAATCATCTTTTACAGATCTGTACGTAGGTTCAATATAGCAAAGGCATGTATACATGCTAGTTCGGCATTTCAAAACAATGTATATGCAGGTTTGCCTTCATATAACAGCGTATGAACGCAGGTTTGACACATTGAAGTAGCGTACGTCTCATAAAATATGTTTTAGCTACTTCTATTTGTTGTTGCAGTGTTCTGGGTTCTGTATTTGGTCCTGGTTACTGTTACTATATTCTGGTTACAGCATTCAGAAAATTGATTGTTTGATTCAGTTTTGGTTGGTACAAAGGAGATTGGTTGATGCAAATATATTTGATGTTTGATTGATGTTATTGATGGATCCAGTCTGAAAATTTATGAAATGTGGTCCCTGGAAGAAAAGAGAAGGTTGTAGCCTTTTGTAGGTTAGCACCTACGTAATACTAAACACATCAGCTAGTACAAGATATAAGGGGGTAGTAGCTCCCTTCTAGGAAAAGCTGGAGAACGAGAGAAAGTTGTCGCCTTCTGCAGGTAGAAGCCTGCATACTGGTATAAGGCTGCACCAGTACAAAATTTGTAAAAAGAAGTTTCTTATTAAAGAAAGATAGAGACGATTGCAGCAGGTGGTTTTCACCCACATTGGGTTTCCACCTTATATCTTGTGTTCATGTGTGCGATTGCATGTTTTGTTTACTGCATCTGATTACTGGTTATACGGTTCTGATACACAAATTAAAAAATCAACTAACTAAATTATAAGTCTGCAAGGTATACGATGGTTGCTCTAAACACAGTTGTGTATACACGCAAGTTTCATTAACAGAAGTAGCGTATATAAATCTGTCTATGGAAATAAAATATTATTAAATTGATAATACTGATTCCAACCCCCCCCCCCCTTTAGTATTATTTCCAACAATTGGTGTCAGAGCAAGTCCTTCAGAAGAAGCTTGATCGCTTGAAGGAAGATCTATCATCATGGGCAGCTACGAAAGAGAGGGATCCATTAGACCACCAATCTTTGATGGGAGAAACTTTGTCTATTGGAAGGTAAGAACCAAAGCCTATCTTCAATCTGTTGGAACAGATGTTTGGGAAATCGTGGAAGGAGGATATACATTTCCATCAGCAATTCCTACAAATAGAGCAGGTAAAAAGCGGTATGAAACAAATGCCAACGCTGTCAATACACTATTGGGGAGTCTGTCACAATCATAATTTCTCAAGGTTATGTAGCTCAAAACCGCCAAAGAAATATGGGACAAGATCGTTCTAATCTATGAAGGAGACAATAAGGTAAAACCTGTAAAACTACAATCTCTCATAATTCAATATGAAATTCTCAAAATGCACAATGATGAAAGTATAGCTCATTACTTCCTACGTATAGATGAGATTGTTAATCGCATGAAAAACTTGGGTGAAGAGATAAAAGAGGTTACTTTAGTTGAAAAGGTTTTAAGATCCTTGTCTTCTAAGTTTGAATCAAAAGTTTCTACCATAGAAGAAAAGCAGGATCTTCAGAGTATGACTATGACACAACTGCACAAAATACTAACTATTATTGAAATTAGAAAAGGAGGTCCATCATATATGAGAGAAGTTGCATTCAAGGCTTCAGGAAGAGAAGCGATCAATGAATCGGGACACATTTCAGAAGGAGAGGAAGAAGCAAACTTTGTCAAAAACCTTAAACGAGGTTCTGGAAGATTCAGAGGTAAACTACCTTTCAAATGATTTGCTTGTGGAAGATTCGGTCATTATGCAACCAAATGTCCTCATAAAGATAAGCTTGATAAAGGTAAGGAACCGAAAAAATGGAATAGAAAACGGAATGTAAGTAAGAAGAGCTACTATACGCATGAAGATAGCTATGGTTTATCAAATAGTGATGAATATGAATATGGTAATGATTATAGACTTTTAATGGCTTTTGAAGATGATGATTTCTTGGATGCTTTAGATGAAGATGGTCTCTATGAAGAAATTTCTAAACTTAAAATCTGTTTAGAAGAAAAGAGTATGATTATAGATACTCTGACATTCCAACTTGCTGAAAGGGGAAAACATAATGAAAAGTTAGAATGTGAAATTGTGGGTCTAAGAAAAGATATTGAGAAAACAAAAGCTCTCAACCTTAGATTTGCGAAAGGATCAGAAACTTTAGATGAAATTATCAAAGTGGAGCGTTCTCCTCTGATAAAGACAGGTCTTGTATATACTGAAGAAGCATCTCAAGCACAAAATCCATCAACCTCCAAAAGCTATCTTGATGCAGCAAGGAGAAGTGAACATGTTGACAATCGTCAGCAAAGGCATAAAACAGAACACCAGGTAAATCGGGTTCAATCTAATTCAAGGATGAATAGAAGCTATAACCAACCACAGGTAAATTAGTCTCAATTTTCTTCAAGAATGAATGTCAATGGAAAATACAATCATCAGGTCAGTAGATTCAATAATCACAGGAACTTATTTAATGGCCAATGTTTTTCATGTCATAACTTTGGACACAAAGTTGCTCAATGTGTTTCTTACAAGACCATAATGACTAGAGAAGCACAAAATCAAAGGAATGTGACTGGAATCATGAAAAGGACCTACAATAATTTTTTTGCTCTTGAAAATGAAATAGAATGCTCTATCTGTAACAAATTCGGTCATGAAGATTCTGAATGCAGGAGTAAATTTCGAAAAACATCTCAGAAGGAGCAAGAGCAATCTTCATTGGGTCCCAAAACATGGAGAAAGAAGGAACCACAAACAGAAACATGTAGAATAGCCTTGTATGCATAAGGACAAGAAAATCAATGGTATATCGACAGTGGATGCTCAAAACACATGACATGTGACAAAGAAAAACTTCAGTCATATAATGCCTTAGAAAAGGAAAAGAATGTTTCTTTGGAAATGACACTCCTACAGTCATAAAAGGTAAAGGCTATGTTCTCTTAAAAGAAAAGGTTAAAGCTGGAAATGTTATGTATGTTGATGGTCTTAAACATAACATATTAAGTGTCAGTCAAATGTGTGATCAAGGAAATGAGGTAGTATTTCGATCAAATGGATGTGTTGTTCATGAGCTTGATACAGGAGAAACAGTGATCAAAGGTGTAAGAACTCCAATTAACTTGTACATACTCAAGGGAGGACAACAACACTGCTATCTAAGCAAAAATGATGAACACTGGCTATGGCACAGAAGGCTGGGGCATCTAATCTTCCGTCAAATGAGAAAATCATGCAGATACCAGGCGGTTCGTGACCCTATGGATATCTGCATTCCAGAAAATACAATATGCAAATCATGTCAATTTGGTAAGCAAACCAGAGCACATTTCCCTGAGAAGGAAGGATCAACTAGTAACCCTCTTGAATTTGTTCACATTGATTTATGTGGTCCATCTAGGAAAAAGTCACCTCATGGAGAAGAATACTTTATATTGTTCATTGACGACTTTTCCAGAATGTGTTGGATAGGACTTCTAAAGCATAAAGGCAAAGCTTTTGAAAAGTTCAAAGCCTTCAAAGCCTTGGTTGAAAATGAATCAGATCACAAAATCAAATGCCTCAGGTCTGATCGAGGAGGGGAATTTACCTCGGATGAATTCTTCGACTTCTGTGAAGAACATGGAATAAGAAGGGAATTCGCTACCTCAACAAATCCTCAGAAAAATGGAGTGGTAGAAAGGATGAATAGAACTATTCAACAAATGGCTCGTGCTATGCTAGATGAGTCTGGAACTCCTGCAACCTTTTGGGGTGAAGCTGCATTTGTTTCCGTCACTATTCTCAACGAAACAAACGTCTGGGTAAATAGCACTCAAACTCCACATGAACTTTGGTATGGTAAGACTCCTACTATAAAATACTTCAAAGCTTTTGGAAGCAAATGTTACATCAAAAGGATTGATGAAAAACATGGCAAGTTTGAACCTAGAGCAAATGAAGGCATTCTCCTTGGTTACTCTTCCTGAATCCAGGTATGTTTAGAAGAATCATCCAGAGACTCAAATTTTGGGGTAGAAAGAGGAAGGTGTGTAGACAAGAAGAACTATTACAAAAGCTTCAAGCTATCTAGCATTGATTTCCTCTGTCGAACCGCAAAATGTAAATGAAGCTTGCAAAGATGAGTGTTGGGTCAAGGCCATGAATGAAGAACTTGAGAAGATTGAAAAGAATAATACTTGGGAATTGGTTCCTAGACCTAATGATAAGAACGTCATAGGAACCAAATGGATATTTAAAAAAAAAAAGGCTAAATGAAAATGGAGAAGTTATTAGAAACAAGGCCAGACTTGTTTGTAAAGGGTATGCTCAACAAGAAGGTATAGACTTCGAAGAAACTTTTGCACTGTTGCTAGACTTGAAGCCATAAGAATGTTCCTTGCTCTTTCTAACTTTCAGAAGTTAAAAGTATATCAAATGGATGTGAAATCTGCCTTTCTTAATGGAGACCTGGAAGAAGAAGTATATATTGAGCAACCAGATGGATTTGTCCTTGGAAATGATCCAAAACTTGTATGCAAACTCAGAAAGGCTCTCTATGGTCTAAAACAAGCTCCAAGGGCCTGGTATTATCGTCTTGACAAATACCTTCATCAACAAGGTTTTTCAAAAGGATCAGTTGATAGCAATCTATATATAAAAATTGACAATGATAAATTTCTAATACGTGTTGTGTATGTTGATGATATCATTTTTGGGAGCAATGAAGAAGCCATGAATCAAAACTTTGCTTTGGTAATACAGAAAGAATTTGAAATTTCCTTGCTTGGTGAGCTCACATATTTTCTTGGTTTATAAGGTCAACAAAACAAAGATGGTATTTTTCTATCGCAAACCAAGTACCTCAAGCAGATCTTGAAGAAATATGGCATGGAAGATTCTAAACCAGTATGTACCCCTATGTTAACAGGATGCAGCCTCAGCGCAAATAATGAATCACTAGCAGTACATCAACCAACCTACATATCCATGATTGGTAGTCTTCTCTATCTAACAGGTACCCAACCAGACATCATGCATGTGGTGGGAATAGTTGGAATATTCTAAGAAAATCCAAAGGAAGCACACCTTCAGGCAGTCAAAAGGATTTTCAAATATCTTCAAGGAACACAAAACTTTGGTTTATGGTGTCCTAGAGATACAGATCTTACACTTCATGCATATATAGATGCAGATTGGGCAGGAAGCGTGGATGACAGCAAAAGCACTAGTGGCGGTGCATTCTATATGGGTTCCATATTAGTGTCTTGGTTCAGCAAGAAACAAAGTTCAATTACATTATCTACAACTGAAGCAGAATATGTGGTTGTTGCATCTTGCTTCACACAACTCCTTTGGATAATGCAAACATTGCAAGACATTCAAATCACATGTACTCCAACCATCTCTATTCTATGTGACAATGCAAGTGCAATCAGTATTTCAAAGAATCCAGTCATGCATTCCAAGACCAAGCACATACCTATCAAATATCACTTTCTCCGAGAACAAGTGCTTGAACAAAAGGTCAAGTTGGAGTATGTTCCCTCCAAGGAACAGGTTGCTGATATATTCAGCAAACCACTTCCCAGAGAGACATTTGAATATCTCAAACAGAAGCTGGGAATAGTTGATGCATCATCTTTCCATTGACATTTATCTGTTTCAGAGAACAGTAGTTGTACGCGAGTTTCATGAAGCATATCTATGTACATATGCAGGTTGTTGTGGATACAGCCGTGTATATGTTGGTTTGAAGAATATCAGTGGGCCAAAATTAGGATGAAAAGAGTCTGATATGGGTCTGACGGTGATCATCTGGCATAGGTTCAGGGGGAGCATATACTTCTAATTGTTGGCATTATCTTAGAAGATCTTGGTACAATTTCACAATTGTTTTTTATTCAGGTGGAACAGGTGCAGAGGGAGATCATGGTTACTGGTCTAGATGGTTATTGATAGATGTTGCTAATGATAGTTGTTGATGACTATCATAATCTTGTTTTAGATATTTTGTCTCTATGTCATGTATATCTTTTATTATCAAGGTCATGTAATGACCTATTTTCTTTCCCCACTATGCCTGGGATGGATGATGTAATGTTCTTGTCTTATCATGTATAAACTTTTGGTATATCCCCACTTGGTTGGGTGGATGAGTCAATCTTGGTATATCCCCACTTGGTTGGGAGATGGATGTATGTATGAGTCTTTGGTGATAGGAAGGTCATTTATGATGTATAGATTCATGTTCTTCTTGTAGAACATCTTTTTGCAGACCTTGCTTACAGTGAGGGGAGCATGAACAACACACTTCAACATATCAGAGAATTTAGAATTTACTCAGGGGGAGCATAACCCTTTGCCCTTCATGACAAAGGGGGAGAGTGACTTGGGGTTGCCATCAAGTCCAAAGGGGGAGATTGTTGGCATTATGACTCAGATTTGATGCTATGACACAGGAGTTGTACTTTATGGCAACTCACTCAGATGACAGATCTTAGTTCAGGCTCACAGAATGAAGAAAGAGAGGTATACGCAAGTTCCCATTTACCAAGCCACATATACATGCTGGTTTGCGGAACAAAAGTTGTGTATGCATATCTTTCACGCAAGGAAAGGTGTGCACATGTTGGACAAATTGGTTTTGGTCCATGGTAATTGGACCATGGTATGTTGACCCATGGTATTGGTCCAAGGTATCTTGTCCGAAGTGTTGACCCCAGGTAATTGGTCCAAGGTATTGTTTCTAAGTGGTTTTGGACCATGGTATTGAGTAAAGGCCTAAGACTATAAAAGGAGGAGGAGATCATTAGGCAAAGGTACTCAAGTATTGAATATATAATGAAGAGCAAGATCTAGAATACTGGTCATTAGGTTATGGTGAATAGTTGGATCTGAATCAAGGAGGAACCTGAGCGCTTGAAGAGGGATAAGTTTTATTGATGGGTCAAGATCTTAAGGCTTGAAGAGAAGTATCTTTGTGTGGAATTCATACTTTTAATTAGCGCATGTCGTAATCTGTAAATCTGATGATCTGGGTATAACTAAAAGAGAGAGATAGAGATAGAGGCAAAAGAAAATAAGGAAGCCCACAAAGAGAAAATAGAGACAAAGGTAGAAGCAGAGCTTGAAGTGAAACAGGAGAAAGCTCACATTACAAAGTAGAAGGAACATAACCAATGTGATTCTCCAAATATTTTTAATTCTAATATTGATTTCCAGTGTGCAGGTACACAGAATGATGTTGAAGAACAGTTAACTTTCTTTGAAGCATGGCTTGCATAGCCATGTCTAAAAGAAGTCTGCATAGAAGCTGCAGAAATGAATGTTGAAGACAACATGCATGATGAAGAAATTAATGAAAGATTCATGTATTGGATTCTTGAAGAGATGAAGATGTATTATGGTCTTATGTTGCAGTAGATTGATGATGAAAAGCGCACTATAGAGGATAATATGTGCCATCAACCCACATACAACTCGTTTTTTGAAGAATTGCATGCTATTCTTAGACAACTCGGAAGAATTGAAGATCTGCACCAGCAAATGAAGAAACTAAGGTTTGAAGGATACAACAAAGAGAAAAAAGTTGAAACAATTTAGAGGCTATAGGGTCTAGAAAAAGAGAAGAAGAAAAGTTGAAGCCGATTTTTAAATTGTAAACCTAGCTTAGACATAGACCATCGGGTATCTTAATTGATTTTTTTTATGTGGTTGTAATTAAGGGGGGTGTTGGAGAATCTAATCTCAACCACCTGTTAGGTGTCAAAGTTGTCTCTCCAAGGGTCCCAGTTTAGTTTGAGTAAGTCCATTTTAAGTCGAGTTTAACTCCAGTCATTTATTATTAATGTTTCCAATGTAATCTTATTTAAGTGATTTGTAATACTGATAAGAGCA
>APFE030455492.1:174397-191733 GCA_000404065.3 Pinus taeda | reverse complement strand
AATATTTTTTACCCTTATGTTCAATTTTCGGAACTCCTCAATGTGCTCCATTATTGAACCCTTTTGTTTGAGACTTATCAATTGGCTAAAAAAAGTGTTGCTTTTTGTATCCTCATAATGTGCTATCAATTCTTCCATCAAAATTTCCCAAGTGATAAATTGTTTATGAGAGAACAAAGCCATTGATACCATACAAACTTATTTGGTTCCAAATATAAAGTTGCAATACGTACCTTTTGTGTGTTTTGCACAATATTGAGATCGAAAAATTGCTCCATCTGTAATATCCATGTTGCGGGATCCTTGCCATCAAACTTCCTCATATCGATTTTTGGAATATGATGGGTCTTCGATCCCACATTAGAGTCTATGGAATCATGATTAACATTTCTTCTGTTCTCATCATGAGTTTCCTTTACTACCTTTTCACCATTAGTAAGTATTTCTTGTAGAAAATTTGTCAAATCTGTCTTCATATCTGTAATGCTTGTCTTCAAGTTTGTGTTCAAATCTATCTTCAATTCTTCCATGTCTGTCTTCAAATCCGTCTTTAAATCGTCCATATATGTCTTCAAATTTTTCTTCCAATCGTCCATCTTAGCTTCCACGCCCTTTATCTTAGATTCCATGCCATTTATCTTAGCTTATGTTAGCTTTTGTGAGGCTGAGATTTTTTGCACTTGGTCTTGCAATTTTGGTATATCATGTAGCATTTCTTCCTCTTCTTCATGAGTCATGCTAGAGCTTTCAGGTTGCTTACTAGGTGTTTGCATTTTCTTTCCTCGGGGCATCAATTATTGATAATAATGCTTTACTATGCCCTTTGAATTCCTTCAAACTAATTTTTCAAACCAAGCTTACGCAAAAATTTAAAAAAACTACACTTTTTTTCACTTTGTAGGAGATTGATATTGAATCTTATGCATCTCTGTAATTTCAGATCATCCAGTTTTGAAATTGTGACCTGTATTAGCCCTCTGCATCCTCTTTCCAATGCCACCAATTTGATCCAAATTGGATTCTCCAAGGAAGATTTATGCACTATTTCCCAAGATGACCTGATTATAGACCTTTCCAGAAGAGAGAACTTGTATGAAGTGACACATGTCACTATTTCAACCTTTGGCTCTGAAAAATATATACAAGAAACTCAATTCATCCTCTTTCTGTAACTTCTTACAAAATTTAAATCTGATGGCCAGAGAGAAAGTTATGATGATTTTCCCCAGGTCACCTGTTTGGAATGTAATTCAGGAGTCTGCAAAAAGACCAACTTCCTCATATCATATCTCTGCAAATATACCACGAAGAGCTCTGAAATTTCGATCCAAGTTTCAGTGCGATTTTGTCTCAAATGGGTTCTTTTTTCGCTTCTGAAATGTGGTAGAAAAAAAAATTATAGCGAAAATGCCACGATGACCTATTTGGGGTAGCAAAACCCTAGAATCCAAAGCTCTGATATGAAATGTTATGAAACCAGCTCATAAAAAGATAGAAAAGATAGTTGAATGCCTTAGAATTCAGCCTCTTCGAGGGGGAAACCTCCTTTACATTACACAAATGAAAAATTCTTGGATGATTCAAATGACAAAACCTCATTTCTATATATAGGAGGCTAAGGAGTCACAATATAACCCAGCCGACCTAACAATAATAATATAAAGCCACAAAAATAACACTAGAGGGATTCTATTGGGCACAATAATAAAAATATGGGGACAATAGGGGCACAACAATATTAATAAGGGATACAATTACAATAGTAATGGGGTAATTAGTAGTATTATAGGGACCTAACACTCGCTTTTTCTATTTAAACTTCTGCTCAATATTGACAACGTATCAATACATCGTGTCAGGCGAGGAGATGTCTAGGAACTCCATCTCATCCTGGATGTACCTATGTAGGCAGCCGCGATACTTTAGTACCAAATATTTCTCAGAATCCTTGATACCCAACTTCATGTGAAAGGTATGAAAAACATTAGTAAACATTGGAATGTCTTGGTCCCTTCCTTGTTGCAGTATGATCCAATTTATGTATTTATTTTCATAACTCCTGATAGGGTAGCTACTCTTTAATGGCATCCCAGAATGAATTCCAAGTAGGTGCGGCTAAAAATAGTGAAGGTGTAATTTTGACCTTCTTCTCATAGTAGGTTTCCCACCAGTCCTTGATGTGGGGGGAAACTTTGAGAAGTGCAAAAGTAATCTTTTCATGGCTGGAAAAATCATGAACTGAAAAATATCCTTCTAGCAAATTTAACCATTTATCTACAACATCCACATATATCTAACCCTCAAATATGGGGATGTCAAAGTTAACATGTACCTTAAAGTGTGTGGTGCTTCTAAAGTAGCTTCTAGAAAGAGATGCGTCGCCTTTGGGTAGCCGCTAAAGGTTCTAGGAAAAGTAGTCCATATTCACGTTCCTTTGTTGCTCAAGGGCTCCTTCGAGCAATATTTTGAAAGGATATCCTTCCCCCTCATCTTTCTTCTCTTCTACCATGAGAGGTTGTCAATATTTGTGAGGCTAGTCTTGCAAAGCTTCGATCAGTGTGAGCCCTAACTCCTTATATTTTGACCTCATTGGGGTCATGCAAAGAAAAACAAAGAAAGAGAAGACTACTTTGATACCACTGATCCAAAATTAAACATGAATGAAAAAAATTACAAATATAACCATAAATACAGAGATGCAATAGAAATAACACTTCATTTCATTAATATCAAATGTTAAATTATGCTTACAAATAAAATAGAAATAAGACTAGCTCAGGAGATGGTGGCTTATAGCTAAGAAGAGATGTGGTGGCTACATGCCTCTGAACTGTGTTACAATGATGCTTAAAGGCCTATTTATTATTGAGAAACAATGGAAAACCCTAAACATCCAAAAACCTAACCCCTGGAGATGAAGAGTTAGAACTATGGGCCCCGTTTGGGTAAATTGGTACATCAATTTCCATAAAGGGTGTGGCCCTTCTAGAGTAGCTGCTGGAAAGAGGTGCGCCACCTTTGGGTAGCTGCTGAAGGTTCTAAGAAAAGTTGTTCATCTTTGCGTTCCTCTGTCACTCGAGGGCTTCTTCGAGCAATATTTTGAAAGGATCTCCTGCCCCCTCATCTTTCTTCTCTTCTGCCATGGGAGGCTGTCAACATTTGTGAAGTTGGTCTTGCAAAGCTTCGACCAGTGCAAGCCCTAACTCCTTATATTTTGACCTCATTGGGGTCATGCAAAGAAAAACAGAGAAAGAGCAGACTACTCTGATACCGCTGATCCAAAATTAAACATGAATGCAAAAAATTACAAATATAACCATAAATATAGAGATCCAACAGAAATAACACTTCATTTCATTGATATCAAATGTTGAATTATGCTTACAAATAGAATGGAAATAAGACTAGCTCGGGCGATGGTAGCTTATCTCTAAGAAGAGATGTGGTGGCTACATGCCTCTGAACTATGTTACAATGATGCTCAAAGGCCTATTTATTATTGAGGAACAATGGAAAACTCTAAACATCCAAAAACCTAACCCTAGGAGATGAAGAGCTAAAACTATGGGCCCCGTTTGGGTAAATTGGTACATCAATTTCCTGAGGTCGTAATGTTGGCATACGATCTTTGTTTGACACATAGAATACCTCGTTAGAAATATCTATATGAGGAATACACCTTTCAAGTGCTCAATATTGGATTATGACCAATTTTAGACCCGGTTTTCCAAAAGAATGTCGTTTAGGGCCTTAAAACGGCTTCGGAAGTTAACGACCCGAAAAATTGCAAAAAGTAGTAACTTGTGCTACGATTAAGGAAGTAGAAAAACTAAAAGAGATAGTGGTGGGGGTCCAAGTAGAATAGGCACTTGGACACCAACATCCACTTGGATCACGAGGAGTCTTATTTTCTTCTGGTGTATGTGTCTTTGGCCAACAAACATATTGTGTCCACATTCAATCTGGTTCGACTTGATTTGTAAGTGCTATTTTTTTTTACGTCCTCCCTAATGAACATCATTACCCACTTCTCGATTTTCCATAATTCTTTTTATTTTCTTGTCATAAACAAGGTTACTTTTTGTTTGCTTGCTTTCTAGGAAAAATGTTACTTACAAGGTAGCACAAGAATTCGTGATTTCCGTGTGAGATGACATAACATGCCCAAACCATAATTGAAGGGATACGAGTTGGCTTTGCAGTATCTTTACACTCGGTGAATGAACGAAAGCAATATTGAGCCATTCTCCACACAATATTGAGATAAGTTTTGTGTGCATGGATTAATTGAATGCTAAAATACATTGAACTCTTTGAAAAAATAGAGACATGATTTATGTTTCAGAGTCACCATACCTTTGGTTTCAACAGCAAGCCCGACCATAATTGTTATTTAATAACCGCTCGATAAACTAGACTAGTGAGGAATTGATTGTGTTTTCCTGAAGTAGAAATGCATGAAGGTGGATTGAAAGGCTAGACTAAAGTGCATCGAGTTGGGGGAACACCCTATTCTACAGGTGTTGACTAGACTTGAGGGAAAGGCATGCGACATGGAGAAGCTTTAATGGAGTGAATGACAATGATAACTATGAGGGAGATGGGGAGAAAGAGAATGTCAGCGTGGAAAGGTGGTCGGAGGATGGGCCAATGGCATGGTATGCTTGAGAAGTTTCTCATTTCTGAATGCACCTTTATTAACGTATCTTTTCATTTTATTAGAGACGAATTGGAGGATAAACACCTTGGGGTAATTGACATCTCTCTATCTGTCCATGTAGTTTCCCATCCTGTGAGGCTATCATTCTTATTGCCAATGTTACCATTCTTTTTGTAGTAGAGAAGGCATTTGAAATTGATAGCATAGTCCAAGGATATCACCAATCTCAACGTCAGTAGTGTCACATAATGCAAGATGTTTTTGAGTCAAGGCATGCTTTGTTTTCTATTATAATATTTAATTTTATTGTTTCTTGTGGAATTCTCATTTTTGGCAACCTTATGCTTGCCTATATTTTGTATTTGTTTTGTCAACTAATTGCAAAATGAAATTTCTTTTACTCATATAGTTGTTGCATATATTTATTGAAATGTTATGGATGCATCTGACTCTTGTTAATGTTTAATTGTTATTGACTCTTGTTAATGTTTAATTTTTATTGTGGAATATTTTCCTTTGACAAGTTTATATTGTCATCTGAAAGGGGAATAATTCTATGAAATATTGAATTTTGACAATGGGTTCTCTATTAACCAGGAGACTAAACTTGCTCAATTTGATGGATCCTATTTATTTTTTCTATGTGTTTAGAAAATGAGCCATCAAAGTGGCACATGACACAAGAATTAAAAAATGGCTCATCGAGACACGCTCCAAGGATTGAGTTGGAGGTAGTTGGAGAATCAAATTCCAAAATGGGAGGTGTTGCAAGTGAGTGAGTGAGTCCATATTCTATGTTAATGTTTCGTCGAACTAAACAATTTTGACCCATTTCTCTCATGGATTAAACCAAAGAACTAGACCTATATTTTTAAAGTAACGACTTTTGATTTATTTCTCTCATGGCTCGAACCTTAGACCTATGTCTTGTGGCTCAAACTTTAGACCTATATTTTTAAAGATGACAATTATGTGATATTATTTAGGTAGTTTTAAGCTCTACTTTTCAGCTCACATTATTTTTAGCTATCATTATTCATTATGCAAAATTACTTTATGTTCTCTTGAATATGGCAAAAATAATTATAAGCATGATCCTATCTCAAGTAATAAATTTGATATTTATTAGAAAAAATTAGTGTACCTATGAAACATTTTCCATGTGTAGGCTAATATACTTTCCAAAGATTTATGTAGCTTTCTAAAAGATGTATGGTTAACATGAAATAATGTGCCCTAAGAAAATAAATTTTTGAAACTTCATTAGAGGTCTTCATACTAATTATTGCAATGGAGAAAAGAATATCAACCTTTGCCACATATCCTAGATGCATTGGTGCATATTTAAACTAAATGTTGATGGCACAACATTGATAAATATGACCTTGACATGAAATGCTTTAACTGTATTAATAATGCACCATTTCTTGTGGAATAGATGACATAATCACACAAGTCTATTTTCACATGAGCGAGACAAAAATTCCCCTTTCTTTGACACCCTTGGCTCTATGCCCAAGAGATTGGATAAAGCACTAGTGATTCATTTTCTTGCAGCATTAGACTTTACTTTGGACTCCTTTATGCCCAAATATAGGTTTGGGAACTAATTTAGGTCAGATCCATGTTCATCTACTTTTCCTGTTTCCTTCCTCCTATAGTGATACATTTACATACTTAGCACTCACAAATTTGTGTGAAAGATAAATTAAAGGCAAATTTATGAGTGTAAATTCCTATGTAGGAGATGCATTATGATTCTTGCTTACAATCCATCATCTATCCTTGTTTATTGAATGATAAATAATAAGAACAATCATTAAATTTTACAGATTGCCTAATTGCATACAAACTATTTAATGAATGTTTCTATGATTTTTTTTAGATGTGTACTACAACCTATTAATATTGCTTGCATGTTGATATTAAACTAAGATCAGCCCCTTATCTTCGCTCCTTGACCCTTCACTTTTATAGGGGATGAAAATCTATCTATCTTGATTGCGTCATGGATTTCTTGCTAGGTAGCATAAGGAAAAATTCAAGGTTGGAGGTGGAAGATTGGTCGATGCCACTTCTATTATTTTGAAGTGGTGGCTCTCATGCCTTGCACTGAACTCTCACTACTCGTGATAATGACCTCTTCGATGCCCAAGGTGGGGATTTATTTTTCCTTGCGTCTTTGTCTTCCATCGAGAACTCACATTACTTCAAGTGCAATATAGAAGAAAAAATGTAGCATTTCTAAAGGTCTACTTGATCTAGTGATAGTAGAGCAGGAATGGCATTTGTGTTGGTTTCCAAAGAAATGAAAGGGTTTTGTATGGTGGATAAAGCCTTGAAAATTTAAATCTCTCTTTCTATTGATGACATATTTTTTATTTGGTTAATTTTTTACAGTGTTAAGGAGATTCATTTCAAAAATTATCTCATATTTTCATGATTTTGTTTCTTTTCGTGACTTTTTACGTGTTGGATGTATGATTTGGAGAAGGTAAATTGGTAATTTGTTTCAGCCCTGGAACCTACATTTTCCTCTTAAGACTATCATTTAGCATTTTAGTAGGGTATTTCATGATGAGTCCCATCTTGTCCATTCTAATTCTTTTTGGGTAATCAATAGATGTAATCTTGTTAGGTTACTTTTACATTGAAATTTAAATGATATTGGGTATGAGCTATAACCATAGATTACCTTGTGGAGCAGGCATGACATTTTTGCTGGTTTCCAAATAAATATAAGGGTTGTTTATGGTGGACAAATCCTTACAAATTTAAATCTCTCTCTTTCTATTAATAAACTATTTTCTATTTTCTATTTGATATGGTATTCATTATTAGATCTACTATTTCGTTGTGTATTCAATGTTACTTGAGAACATACATTTATAAATTGTATGGAGTTTCTTTCTAGAAGACTGGTTAGACAAGTATTTACAACCTTTTTCTTAGGACAATCTTAGAAAGAAGAATTTAGAAGGTGTTTCTTCTATAATTTCATTTTTTTTTATTACAGGTTCTTTTTTTAAATCTATTCCAACCCCATCCTATGTTAGTTTACCCCTTCCTTGAGATGTTTGGAAATATTTTGCTTATGCTACAAGTACAGGGTAAAATATTTTAGCTTGAAAAATAAGCCACAATACAAGGTTGTAGTATCCTTGGACTAATTTATATACATCACCATATCGTTTCTATAGAATTCTGATGTTTGACATAGAATGGGAAAGTCTAGAAGCTTGAGTACCTTCAAAACTTGATAAGAAAATCAAAGCTACAAAGTTGACCATACCAGAAAATATGATAGAAATGTTTTCTTTCCACATACCAAAGATTTGGGTTTATAATATATTATCCATCAAGTGCTTTCCATACTTTGGTGGTAATAATTATTGAATCCTAATTAATCTCTACCCTTTTTTCTATATTTCTTTAGCAGTTGTTAATGCCATCACGGTAAGAATAAAATAACTAAGATGTAAAGGAAGCAATGTTTTCAGGGGCATTAATTTTGTTGCAAACTTTGATAATTTGTAAGTAAAGTTAAAGGATAAATGTCACTTCTTAGCGAATGCCACATTTAGATATAGCAAATCCTCATATATGTTGTAGAAATCTAGAATAACTATTTTTCAATTGAATTTTTAAAAGGTCAGTGGTTTCTGTAGACAATAGTTTGTGGCTTATTCTGTTTATATGGTTTCATAGCAATAGAAGATATCTAAGATTGAGAATTTCAAATTTTACTTAATTTATTTCTATCTTGCAAGAAGCGTGTATTGGAAAAATCTCAATAGACAACATTAGTTTTTATTTCTTATAAATAATTTTTAAACCATGTAGAATTTGAGATCTACCTGTTGTTTTCCATGTCAATCATGTCTATAGAAAAATGGGTTTTTCTCTTCCTCCTTTCACATTTATCCACTATAAGGAGTTCTTGGGTCATCAACAGGGAGGAAACATTTGTAATAGAGTAGGATATGACATTCTAGTTTCTAGAATGTCGGAAACTTTGGAGTTACGTAACATGAAATGTGTTTGGGTTGATCACTTCTTTGAGGCCTTTGTTCTTGTTTTGTTATCTATGAGTGGAAGGTATGTTGTTTACTCTAGTGACAAAATACCATGCGAAAAGATTATAAAAGCACGAATTGGATACACATTGCTCATCCATGAAGCCACTTTTGAGGATAAATATGAAATCCATGCAAGGGAAAAAAATTATAGGACTATTTTAGTGGCAATAACAGTGATTTGGAAAAGGGGCAAGTGACATGTTATTCTCACACATTTTAGTAATTGGCCTCTAAAGGTAGTCATTGCATATGTGATTAGTAGGACAACCTGATTGATCATTTGTTTTATTTTTGGGTTGTTTACCCTCTGAACAAAAGAGGATATCTTTTTTATGCTAATTATATAACACTGGTACATAGATCTTTTGGCTTCTTTATTTTTTGATATTTGGCATTATATACCATGTTCATTGCCTTTGCAAGTCATTAGAATTGATATTTCAAAAAAAGGAAGAATGTTGTTGGCCTAAGATGGAATGGTAGCTTGTATCTCTCATTTTCTTGCATTTTCTTGATTAACACAGTGACTAGGTCATTTATTTACTAAAGATTATAGTAACATAGCACATCTAGGTTAAAACATAAACTTCAGCCAATGAAAAAAAACCTCTGGGATCTTCTAGTAGAGGACCAAGTAAATCAATGGAGGTAGTTTGGGATCCATCAAAAAATGAAAGGTGGACCAATGAAAATTTAGGTCATGCTCACAATGTTATTCCTTACATGAAAGCACTATATTCAAAAAAATGTTTCCATCCAAATAATATTCGTTGGAATAATTCATGTTTTGAGGACAATTGTTTAGGTGGAGTTAGCAAGGTTGTTCCTTCCATGAAAGCATTGTATTCAAAACAAGGATGCCTTTTGAATCATGTTAGATGGTATATTAAAATTTGTTTATAGAAACACATGGTGGGTTGAAATTGTTATTTTTATTTTCATAATAATTTATAAAAATGATTATAAGGACCTATTGCTTTTCGAATGTGAAAAGTGTTTTGTTGTAGTCAATGGCATATTTTTTTAATATGTTAGAATTTAGTAGTTCTTGTAAAAATTTATATTGCATTATAAGGTAGATGTGTAACTCTTTTCATTTTCAATCCTAATTAATATATATTTTTTCAAATTAAAATATTTTTAGTTAAAAGTATTATAAATCATCAATAATTTGACTCATCTAGGTTAATTGGTTATTTATTTGTTGATATTTTTAAGATAGAGCTTACATGTGGTTCTTAAAAAAATATATTGATATCAACAAAATATTTTATTATGAGCCATTAAAATATTTATATGTGCGTTTTAAGTAGCATTATTTTATATCAACTTTATATATGAATAGATTAAGCAATTGAAGATAAAAATTTTCCCTCAAATACACACATACATATATATGTGTTTTTCCAAATTGGTCCTGGAGAGTTTGATACATATTATAAAGAAATAAAATATCTTGAAATTTGATAAATAGCTAAAAAATAGATCTACACACTTGACATACATCAAATTATTATTTATGCACTCATGTTCCAAAATTATATAATTTTATGTTGAAATATAAAAGACAAAACTTTAACTAAAAAACACACTTCTTTAAAAGAAATAATACAACATATCATTATTATCAACATAAAAAAACTACATATCTTATTTTTATTGAATTCCATTTGTCTTAATGAAAATAACTATAAGATTGTTGTCCAATCTTTAACATCAAAACTCCAAAGATCTCCTTATTTCCATTTTTAAATAATGTATTTTTATTGAAGTCCATTTGTTTTAGTGAAACAAATTATAATATTGTTGTCCAATATTTAACATCAACACTCCAAAGATCTCCTTATTTCCATTTTTAAATAGTGTATTTTTATTATTTAACATAAAAAGTAAAATTAGTTACAATATTTTAAAATAGCATCCTTTACTTCTCATATTTAATCCATACTTTATTATTTTAATTTAATCCCTATTTACATGCCGGGAGAGAGATCAAAAGTCCACTCTACCTATCAAATTTGAAGGTTATAAAAGTGTTATTAAACATTTAAATAATTTTTCTTAATTTGTGTAATTCTTAAATATGATTTCTCTTAATATTTCAAATGTAAATTATGGTGAGGCAATTTAGTTATCAAACTCCATATAAGGTATATATTTTATTATACAGTCAATTCACTCATCAATTTCTATCATGTAATTATGGTGAGGCTATTTAGCTATCAAATTCCATGTGAGATATATATTTTATTACATAGTCAATTTACTCATCAATTTCTATCATGTAAGTATATAATTTGCATTAATTAAATAAATTGATTCATTGTTTGGTTGGCAATGTATGTATTCATTGACAATGAAGATGTGTGAGAACTCAAAGACGTTATTACCCATCAACTTCCATGAATAGTATGGAGTGGAGGGTTTTGGATTAAATTTCTTTGGTTATTTACTTTCCAAAATTTTTGGTTATTTACTTTCCAAATTCCATCCTTTGGCTAATGAGTAGATGGTTTGGATTGAGTTGCATGTATTGAATCCATGTTTGAGTAGAAAACATAAGGTAATATGTTGGAAAAGAATACATGTAATAATTGACAATACAATGATTTGAAAATTGAATGGGGCGATTTACTTATCAAATTCCTTATCTATAGGAGGTGGAGGATTTGGATTTGACTCCATGGACATTTTACGCGTTAGATTCCATCCTTGCACTAGTTGGTATATAATTTGGATTGAATTACATGCATTGATTCACTCTTTGAGTGAAGAGCATGAGATACATGGATTGGAAAGCAATGCATGCATTATTTGATAATGGATTTGAGTAGGAGTTCAAGCCTCTTGCCAATGTAAACAAAAATACATATTTAACATGCATTACAACTTACGACCATGAATACAAGTGTAATGATCATCAATTATATTGGTTATGGGAGTTCCTGCTTAGAGTGCTCTGTTATAAAATAGGATAAACTTCTAGAAAACAGATCCACTTCCTAGGAGAAAAAAATGGGGTTAAATGCAATTACATTTCCAAAGGTAATTTATGATTCATAGAATATATGTTCCATGCATTTTAGAACCCCTACCCTAAGGGTTTTTACTTATTTTAAATTGACCTACATATTAAAAAAATCTATAAGAGTTATGTATTAGTTGATAAATTTAATTCTTACATCACTAAAATTCTAGAATAGAGGGAAGAGTGCTACATGAATATAATGCTCCATTATGGAATAAACTAGGTTTTTTTTCCAATTTAAGAAATCTTACGATGGAGAAGCTCACATCCTAGACTTGTGGGGATCAAACCTACATACATAACTATTGGGCCATAGCCCGGGGATCAAACTAATCTTGTAACAAACAAACCCACCTTTTATTAAAAATATTGGAGTTGAATTTGACTAGATTTCTAGGCTAAACCAACCTAGCCGACTTTAAACCAACCAAAAAACTAGTTTTTTTTCCTTTCACTAAAAAACCAACAAAATATTTACATAATCCAAAAATCATAATACTACCATAAATTGACATATACATTGGACATAATAACATGTTCCACAAAACTAACAAAAAAAACTTAAAAAAAACCACCCATAATAATAACTTTCCTCATTTGAAGAAGACACTCATAAAATAAATTGAGAATATTAAAAAAAACCAATAAACACTATTTAGAAGCAATATCCAATAGCATAATTTAAAAATAAAAATAAATAATAAATAAATAAATTCTCACAAACGATAAGAAATAGGCAAGATGCTTATTTGAGTTAGCACATTGGAATTCGAATTGTTAGGTTGTTTACTATAGAAAAGGGGGATAATGAGACGTGAATATATTATACCTTTATAAAATAAGATATTTACTAGAAACATATGTACTATATCTACATATCTCCTATAAACCTAGAATAAACATATCTACTTTTAAAGAACAAATAGACTTGAACTGAATCAAACTTTCATGGGTGATTTGAGTTTCGGACAAATCGAAGTTCGATCCGTCTGAGAGCCTCACTCTTAAAGATTTTGCTTCCTATAAACTAACCAAGTTGTAAATGGATAAAAAAATATTTATTTTAAAATTTTAATTTTAATTGTGAAGTTATCAAATTAAAAATGTTACATACAGAAATTATCTCTTTTATAAAATAAGTTAAGTTAGTGTAATTCATAATCAATTTGATGAATTACTTGAATTTTGTACTCATTAATTGAATTTTGTACTCATTGATGAAGTTAAATTTGTAAAGAGCATACCCTTTTTTTCAAAACCAAATAAGAGTTGAATCAGACCAAATTTCAGCCGAAATGTGAGGTGTTTATGATCGAATTTCCTTACCTTTCAATCCCTTATCTTTAGAGTTTTGTGTCCATTAAACCGATTAAACTACTTGCAAAATCAATAACATTTCCAAATTACTCACATTCCATATTTAACCAAAACGTTTAATGATTAGGGACCAAATTCTTATATCGTCGGAAGGAAGACCTCCCCATGAGAGACTGCTCCATTTATTATACATTATCTTGCTAATTCTATAGTTTATCATTCTTTACGCAGGACAAGAAAGGAGATAGGGTATACGGTTTGGTTTTTTCGAAATCAATGTGGCTGGTGGCCCTTCAGAGTAATAATGGTTGTAGGTGGGTGCAGCGTGCACTTCTCCATTGGTCATGTCTCTTAGTCTTTATCTCTCTGATTATATTAAGCCTAAAAGTCTAGTCTAGGATCTGCCTCTTTAATTTTAGCCGGATCAACCAAGTAATAACTATGATATCTTGGTGCAGTGTGCACTTCTCCATTGTTCTAGCAATTCCTATTTCCAATTCTATTTAAATATAAATGCAGTCTGACATGCAAGGGGAATAGGGGTTGCCCTGCATTTATATTTTTCTCAAAGTTGACTTTGACATGTTAGCAGCAAGGCAACCCCTATTCCCCTTGCATTTCAGACTGCATTTATATTTCAATAGAGTTGGAAATAGGAATTGCCCTATTCCCTTTGCATGTCAGACTGCATTTATATTTCAATAGAGTTGGAAATAGGAATTGCCCTTCTCCATTGGCCATGCCTCTAACTGTCCATCTGTATTATTGAATGCAACCTAAAAGTCCAGTATAGTGTCCGTCTGTTCAATTTTGGCGTGCAGGCTCCACGCTATATGTTGGTGGAAAATTAAATGAAATGTGAAGAAAATATTGGTCATCGCTATCGGTGTAATGATTAACTCGTTCGGAATTCCATCCTTATTGCTATAAAAACGCGTTCACTGCAACGCGATAGTAGAGGCTTCTTACTCTTCAGGTGGAACTCTGTGCGTTACTCGTCACAAGAGTTGAGAAGGAGAAGGTTGGCTGATTAAGATGAAGACGAATAGAATGCTGCTTATTGTGTTGGGACTGTTAGTAGCAGCGGATTCTACATGTCATGTAAACGCAAGTAGAAACTTAAAGAATGGAGTACATGACCATCAATATGAGCCCGACAACTTTATCGGAAGCGGAGGAGGGTTAGGAGGAGGTGGGGGACTCGGAGGCGGTGGAGGCTTGGGAGGAGGAGCTGGAGGTGGTCTTGGCAGTGGTGCTGGAGGTGGCGTGGGAGGAGGCTTAGGTGGTGGTGCTGGTGGTGGTTTCGGTGGAGGTGCTGGTGGTGGTTTCGGTGGAGGTGCTGGTGGTGGAGTGGGTGGAGGGTTTGGTGGTGGTGCAGGTGGTGGTGGCGCGGGAGGGGGCGTAGGCGGTGGATTTGGAGGAGGAGCAGGAGCTGGTGGCGGAGCTGGCGATGGATTTGGTGGAGGCGCTGGTGGCGGAGGAGGGATAGGAGGCGGCGTATGATCCATTTCAGATGGTTTTACGCGTGTGGCGGGCCGCGGCCTATGATCCATTTCGGATGGTTTTGTTTTTTCGTTTAAATAAATATTAATATGAATGTATCATCATTCCTTTTGGTCGGAAGTCGTGTGTTTTTCGCAGGACAAAAGAATGATTATGCCAACAAATATGTTTATCCATGTAACATCTTTGTTTCGTTTGAGGGAAATGATCATATAAATATATATTTGTTGTTCTTCCTTTCTGCTATATTATTGTCTAACGTTAATCTTCATGTTTTTACGCTCAATTCATCTTATGCTTCATACCCTAAGAAATCAACTTTTTATGATTATTCTGTGTTTTATAATCATCATGGTCTATGGAAGAGAGAAAATTTGTATGGAAAAGGATGATGTGGGTAAGAAATGAACATCGTATGGTTGTTCTGTGTTTTATTTTCTAACGTTCATCTTTACAGTTTTACGCCCAATTCGTCAGATGCTTCCTACCCTAATAAATCAACTTTTATGATTATTCCGTGTTTTGATGTCATCACGTGGAAGAGACGGAAATTTTGCGTGGAAAAGGCAAATGTGCGTAAGAAATGAATATTGTAGGGTTGTTCTGTGTTTTATAGTCATCATGGTATGAAAGAGAAAATTTTGTATGGGAAAGGATAGTGTTTCATAGCTTCTAAATAGTTTCGTGACATTTCTAAAGAAGAAGAAACGCTGAGGTTTTAGGGATGCTCTACTCATATAACATATCGAAGCCCTCAACCCGTAAAGATTCCTAATTCATGGAGCTCAGAATTGGTTTACCTTACTAGTATTTGGGAGTACGAGTAACTTTAATTTTATGTTTTCTTAAAAAGAAATAAATCATATAAATCAATCATATTTATTTTAAATTAAATATTATTCAACATATAAATATATTAAAGTATATCTATTTATACCATTGGTATCATGTTACTATATACAATAATAAAAAAACAAACTTTTTTAAGAAAGTGATATGTAAAACATAACATGATGTTATGTTCGTGTAGGTTGCCTTTTCCCATCTCTATCTCACGGAAACTTGATAGGTTTAGATATATAATAATAAATATTATTATTTTATATAATATTATATTTTATATGTTAATTTTCTTTACTTTTATTTTTATAGGTTGATATTTACAATAATAAATATGTAAATGTTTTATTTGATAAAGTTTTAATTTTTAATTCAAGTATATATTAGTACCATCATCTAAATTAAATAGATCATAAATGCTTATAAACACCAAAACAATAAGGTTGCATTTAATTTATGTAAAAGTTGAGAATTTATAACACTAGTCGATAGATTTTGAAATTAAAAAATGATTTGAAATGCCTTGATCTCATCAATTAAATTGTTAATACTACAAAGAATATTTTTTAGATTATTAATTCTTTTGGTGAATATAAAATCATTATATTTCATTTCAAAATCAAAGACTTACAAAGGTGGTTCCCCATAACTACTAGATACATTTCAAGAAAACACAAACCCATTATAGACTCAATACAACTTTTTTCTAAAGCCACAAGATAAGAAATAGGAGACATCCCAAAAGCTTTGGTTCATACATCACAATGAATTATATATAATTCATTACATTACCATTAAGTAAAAGATATGAATTAAAGTCTCTTATAAACATTTCAGAATTCCATCAAGAAGCAAGAGTGAAATAACCAAAACCAATAAGACACCAAGTCCAACTGATAGCCACCATTCTAATCTAAAGGAACATGCATGCAGTCCTCTAGCAAAAGAGTAATGTAAACTAGTAGATATCAATCACCCAAAACCAAGTGCATTCCAAACGAACCAAGCCAAGAAGATAAGAAGATAACCTTGGTTTCTCCTCATACCATCCTTGCCTCAACTTGGCAACACCCATCAAAGAGTATCCAAACCATTAGAAATTAGGAAGCTTGTTGAAAAACCATGGTATATCCAATATATAAAAGAAACATACCAACTCTACAGCATAATAACACCTCGAACCAAATAACAAATCCAAATCCATGATGATGATAGCTTACCCATACCAAATAGAAACAAAGCAATAAAGCACATGAACTCTACAACATAATAGAAATATTAACCAAATAAAATCTAAAACAAACAAAACTACAAGACTTAATAAAATCTAAAACAAACAAAAGTACAAGACTTATTAACCGACTTTTGTATATCCATAAAAAAACATAATCCTCAAAATAAAGGTCATAAAATAAATCCCAACAAAGAGTCACTCTTCATGATTTGAAAAAACAAAGCCCTATCATCTACATGAGGGTCTGGGTTGTCAAATCTCCATAAACATAATGATTCATAACGAAGTGTTCCAAATTATCCAAACAAAACCTCATATTACGAAGCATCTGCTTTAAATCCTCTAAAACATAAAAGAGTTGTCAAATCTCTAAAAACATAATCATACATAATGAAGTGTTCCAAATTATCCCAACAAAACCTCATATTACGAAGCATTCGCTTTAAATCCTCTAAAACATAAAAGACATTGCATTGGTTAACCTTTTTATATTGACGGACTAGTTTAGATTATTAAATTTTAACCTATCTATACATTTTATTTTTAAAGAATAAAACATTTAAAACCCTTATTTTAACCTACCTTTATAATATAATTAAAAAAGCTTTAATTGTTATATACGTAAAATTATATTAACAAAGAATAATATAATCAATGCACTAAAAAATATATTAA
>APFE030455492.1:140300-173963 GCA_000404065.3 Pinus taeda | reverse complement strand
TTTATTTTCTTAAATAAATATTAAAAATTTTTTTAATGTGGTTCATGAACACTGAGTGGTTGCTACATCTACGAGAAAATTCAGGTTGATCAACCTTAAGGGATGTACCCGTCAACCAAATTAGCAACGCCTAACTATAAGGTTGTTGAGAAGATTTGACCTAGTGACCTCCCGATAGACAAGGTACTTAGCAACAGGAACTCGACCAATTGAGCTATCCCTTGGGGATTATTATTATTTTTGGATTCCATAGAAGTGTGGTGATTCCTCAAAACAACACCCCCAAAAAAAACGAAGCTCCGGGGAATCGAACCTGGGTCCAGGATTTGATACCATGAAGAGGTTTGGCGTTACCCCAAAACCTGTGGGTCAATAAATATTAAAGTTTTATAAAATGAATTATAATATTTTAGAATTTTGTAAATAAATAATATATTTTAGGAAAGTATTTAAAGTTTTTAGAAAACTTAAAAATGTTTAACACTCAAGAAAATTTGTGAAAATTTGTGTATGGAGTCTAGAATAACAAGATTAATAGGTGCAATGTAGCAAGTCCCCACCTCTACTGCTAATTAATTGATTAAGATTGTTTCTCTTTGTGCGGGGCCCACATTTTTTCGTTATTCGAGAATGCTCACATTTCTCCAATCTATGATTATTTCCACCTACACATCTCCATATCTTGCATAATAAATTCCACCTTCACATAGCTTTCTTTCACACCTTTGTACTTCATACAATGAAAGCCACCTTCACATAGCTTTGTCCGCACTTCCACACATTGCAGAATTTTCGCAATGTGCATAATGAAAGCTTTATCCATACCCCCACATTTTGTACATTGAAAGCTAAATCCTAAATGTGCGGAGTGTGCCTTTATTTGATTTTTCACAATGAAAGCGAAACTCTTATTACGCAAAGTGCATCATTATTTGAGAATGTTGTGTTTCCACACTCTACATAAGGAAACCTTTCTCCACTTCTTAGCATTTCATACAATAAAAGCTAACTCCTGATAATATGCAATATGTAAAAATGATATATTAATTTTGTATCATGTAAATTTCCATGTATGAACTTGCTCCTAATAGGAATTTTACTCAACATAATTTATTTTATTTTTAATTGAGTTAATTTCATTATGTAGTGTATGGAGGAGAAACAAATGCTTTAATTGTACGAAGTGCGGAGGTGCAAAGGAAGCTTTTATTGTGCACAGTGCGGAATGCAGAGGAAACACTGCATATAATGAAATTAACTCAATTAAAAATAAAAGATTAAAATATTTAATTTGATAATCTAGTGACAAATCAGAGACAATGAACATAGTTTTCAAAATTGATCATCAAATCATTAGACTTCACACCCAATATTAAAAAAATCAAAGCTTAGTTACACTATTAATGTATTTAAGGAAGCAAGAGCGGGTGGGGTTCTCTTTTACCTTGAGGAAGCAAGGGAAATCAAATATGCCTGGGGCCTAGGGGAGGCATCCAACAATCGGGTGGGATATTTAGAATTATGGCAAGGGTTGGATTTGGCACATATCTCAGGAATTCATCACTCGCATGTTTATTGCAACTCGATGATAGTTATAAGACAAGCAAGTAAAGTTAAAGGAAACTTTGAGAAATGCATGTCTCTAATGTTATATTGGATAAAACTTCTAATGGACAAATTTGAGAGGGTCTAATTTTATGATATTAAAGGAGATCTTAATTTGGGGGAAGATTCCATGGCAAACAAACGAGTGCATCCTAAGTAAGGCCAATTAAGAATAAATGGGAAGGCCATCACCTTTCAACCAATCCCATGACAAAAAAACTGCACACAAAATAATTATAAGGCATCCATTATAGGACAACTCCAAGAGTGAAGGAAAGAGAAGTTATTTAGAATTGATTGATTAATCATCGAGTAGACAAATTATGTACCAAACATCCTCATGTAGTGGAGGATAATGACAAACGTTAGGGATTTGATTAGTGATGGCTCACGAAACTTGTTCATCATGCAAGCACAGACAATAAACAAGTGGAGGCAAACATCAACAAAACACAAGGGATTTAAATGGAACACGGTGAGTGCCAATCTAAAGGAAAATAATCCATGCATGCTTCCTACTTGGAGATCTCAAGCTGTTATGGAAAACGTCTTCGGTACGGTTTTCGTGGATCCTCCTGCTTCTCTCCACCTGGGGAAGGCCCGTAGCAATAAAGGAGAATTCAGAGTGTTGAGACAAGTGGATGGATGTAATGGAAAGTATAAAGAGAGGGCCAAAAAGTTGAGATATTCAAAACTGGGTGGCCTTGGGATTTCTCTTTACAAAACATGGGCAACAGAGCCAAAGGTGACCACAATCGCAAACTCTCATGGCTCCTGGGAGGTAGATGGTGTAGAATCTCAATAGAATGGTGCAATGGACTATGCAGTAAACCTTTCAGCTTGTTTCGCAAGGATGATACTAGAGGAAATGTGTTCTCATAGTACTTTAATCAACCAGAAATTGAGGCTTCTGGAAACAAAAGTTGATAGGCTCCAACTGTGAGTCGACAAGTTTCCATCCCATGTGGAAAGAGCAGTGGTGGTAGCCCTTGGACCAATTGTGAATGTTCAGACTAGCAAGGAAGAGGAGAATGTGCAAAACATTCAGAACCTAGAAGAATAAAGTGGAGACCCCTTCATTTTGAGCACCAATTCAGAAGAGCTACACATGCCTCAATTGGAAAATAAAGAAGAAGAAGTCTGTGTCAATGATGACAATGGGAACATGTATCTTTTTCATTAATCCAATAGTACATAATGTATTGCAAGTATATAGAGATGTTAGGAATTTTTTGGAAATTGTATCATCAAAACTTATATAGAACAACTGTATTAGGAATGGGTTTAATATGTAGCAGTTTCTAGAGAAACTTTTTGAAATTAGTAGGTGAAGCATGGACAGAATATGTAACAGGTTTTAGCTTGCACTCCAGAGTTTCATATAATAGAAATGCTACCATTTCTTAAAGAAAAAAACATCTAAAATACATATTAAGAAATTTGATTAAAGGGAGGCAACAAGCAAGTTAATATGCATAAATTTAAGTTCCACAAAAATAATATATAAATTTTACTCTGAGGAATGAGAGAATCTTTCATTTTGTGGAGTGCGGAAATGTGGTTGCATGTAAGTGTAGAAGCAAAATGAAATATTCTTCCATGCTTCCGTAGTATGCACAAAGAAAGAAAAATCCTGAGATATGTGGAATTTGTATAGAATTTCTCTTGGGTTGATTGAGAGATGCGAAAGCAGAATGATAAAAGCTTACTCCACACCTCTACACTCTATAGAATAAATCCAAACCCTAAGATACACACATGTTGCAATAATTTCAACAATTGCCCCAATTTCACTATGAGATGTAGAGGAAGGTTTGATTCTGCAAAGTTCTGAGGTGCAGCAAACGATTTCTATATACAAGTGCGAGGGTGGGGAGGAATCTTTGGTTGTGTGAAATAGACAAGGGACTATAGAGGAAGCTTTCATTTTTATTCTTTCACAATTGCTTCTTCTTGCACATATGCATGCTTTGCAAATCCTTTATTTTCCACACTAAATAAAATAAAATCTTAACTCAGCGAAATTAACTCCATTAAAAATAAAATATTAAAACACATAATTCTTCACACAATGTATCAATGTTATGGAAAATATGATTTTTTCATGAACTTAAATTCATTAAAAAAAAGGACATTGAAAAGGAACAAAAACAGGTCTAAAAATGCATAAGTTTAATAACACCATTAAAGGTAAAAATTTGGTTTTTTTGTAGTCAATTTTATATAGGTTCGAGGCTTACCCCCGATTGGGGTGGAAACAGCGGCACGAAGGTTGAGCAACAAGGCGAGGACGAAAGGCCACGATGAGCCTTGTGGCATACAGATAATCATGATGGAGATCAGGAAGATCCACAGAGGGGATATCATTTCAAGGAGTAGCAGAGGCAGAGTTATGCAAGCCAGAAGTGGAGGTAGGTATGCCCTATTGATGGGACTTGGGTATGAAGACACAGAGGTAGGACAGGGAGGAGTGGAGGATCATGAAAACTGTAGGTGGCAGAAGGATGTGGGGAGGAGGAATGAGGATGGGCGGCAAGGTAATCACTATGAGGAACGAAGGAGATGCGGGGGAAGTGCAATAGTAAGTGCAAGCAGTGGGAGAGTGGAAAGAAACATCACAGAGAAAACCATAGCCAGGGGTATAGCAGGAAGGAGAAGTCAGATAGTCAACCTACCTACGGAGGGAAGAATGAAGAGGGAAGGGACGGAGATGACCAGGCGCGGAAAGGGAATGGGTAAGGCAGGAGACAAGGCTAAATCTGGGGAAGCATGGGAACAGCAACAGACAGGAATGGACATGATGGAAGAGGAAGAGGAGATGTATAGTTCAGAGCAGGAGGGTCATGGACAACAAAGGAGGAGTGTAATGATGAAAGAAAAGAACCAGAAGGATAGGTTTAAGGAAGAATTGGGGAGCAGAGAGACGGGAGTCAGGGGACGAAGGGAGGAAGGTGAATTCGGTGGCCCTTCCGGCATTAAGTGTCAGGGCAGCCAAGTAAAGGAGGATTACAAAGGGAACAGAGGATGGGGAGGGAACCGCAGAGGGAGAGGGCGAGGAAGACCAGCCGGAAACCAAGCCAGAATTGAACCGGCTCCGCGGGGTTGAAGAAGGGGTAGGAAAACATTGAAACGAGGGGTCCAGCTATTGAGAGCGCGTACGACAAAAACACTGATGAGGATATTCGAAGAATTATCTAGCGAATGGAGGAAGAGGCTATGCAGGAACAATCAGATCCTGAGATGTATGATTGGGAATACTTGCTGACGGATCCTGGGAATACCAAAGGGAGGATGTCACTGTATAAACAGGCACTTCACATATACTGGGTTATGAAGAGGTTGCCGGCAAAAGCCATGGAGCAGGTCACTATGGAGATGGTTGAACTAGCCTAGGGAATTCCTAACCTAAAAAAAGAAATGAAAAACATTCAGGTGATCCTTCTTATGCAGGATAATAAGCTGGAAGAGATAAAAGATTAGATAAAGAACATTGACACAGGAGTAAAGGAAGAAGGAGACCAGCTGGAGGCCATGGTAGACTGATACCTGGAGATATGTATTAATGTTTTTGTTTTGGGTACAGAGAGTCATTTTTAATTTTGTTATAATATATAATGCAGATAGGAGCTAGTAGCAATCTCTTTGACTGTGTAGTCTACTTAGCTTGGACAAGAAGACTTAGCATTTTTTGTTTATGGATGGCTGTTAAAAACTTAAGGTGGCCAACAAACCTGGTTTCCCCTCGGGGTGGGTTGAGGCCACCATGTGAATGTACAGGTTTCAACTTGAATTAATAGAATATGAATGGACCCGTGTTAGCTTACAAAAAAAAAGATATAGGTTCGAGGCTTTAAGCATTTTGCATGAAGAAAAAAATTCTTAAATTTAACCTATGATTTATAAGAATTGATCAAAACTCTAAAAAAAAATACGCCAAAATCATGAGAGTGCATAGTGAATTCTCTAAGGCCCCATCATAGTGAAATCTCTAGCTTAGCATGTTCGTTAAATATTTGCTTCTCAATTTTCATAGCCTATTTTTGCAAGTGTGTAGCCAATACATACTTCTCTTCATTAATAGTAGCAAAAGTAATTAGATATTTAGTAAAACTATTGACACCAATTCTTTGGGATTAGGGATATCAATGTAAATATTGTAAATAAGAAAATAAAAGAAATTGGAAGATGAAGAGACATTTGGATATGAAACCCAATAGTCTCCCACTCATATATATCCATGTTTTCTCTTAATTCAAAAATATAATTGATTCGTGGAGTTACCCACCTGGCCTACCCTATGACTCACGTCCTGTCTTGTAAATCCTATCTTTATATGTTGGCATGTAGAACAATAAATATGCAAACATCTCACTTGACTAAATTTTAATTCAAGTATATATTATCATAACCATATAAATTAAATGGATGATAAATGCAAGTATACCTAAAAACACTTATGTGGAATTTAATTTATGTAAATTTGATAATTTATAACACAAGTGAGAACTCACTGAATATATATTGAAATTGAAAAATGATTTGAAAATACTTGACCTCATCAATTAAATTGTTAATACCACAAAGAATAGTTTTAGAATATTAAATAGTTTTTTTGTGAATATAAAGTCATTATATTTCATTTCAAAATCAAATACTTTCAAAGTTGTTTCATCATAACCGCGAGATACACTCCAAGAAAACACAAATCCATTACAGAGTCAGTACAACTTTCTTTTAAGGTGACAAGATAAGCAGTAGGAGACTATTATAAAATCAAAAAGGTAGAAAGATTTTCTTATGCTGATAATTACTTGTGTTATTATTGTATTCCTATTATCTTCTTTATGTTCTTCTTTTATCTTCTTTTCATCAAGAAATCATCAAATCAAAACATGAAGATCAAGGACACTAGATGTAGGCAATCATCGAGGGCTGAAATCCCTCTCTAGGGGAACTAGTCAAACTCTTCCACTAATCAAATTGAGATAGACCAAGACCTTAGAACTGAAAAAAGACCTTCCTCATCCACCAAGTATACTTTTCGTAGTCTCTCCTTGTCCAACAATTACAACCCAAGAACAACAAAGAATTTCAGCCTCTAAAAACTCCAGAATTTCGGCTTAGCTACAACGCTACAATTTCAACCCTTCTAGCAACTCAACAACTTTGTACATGTGAGATAAAGAGAGGAAATTTTGATTTCTTATGCTTGACAAAGAATTCCTTCTCCTCCTCTAGGGTTTCTTTCCTCTTCCTTGAATTTCACATCCTTTTCTTCCTCTAGCAACTATAGATCGAAATTCTTGTGGATGTGATCCAAATGAGGTTGAGTTGTTACCTTTATATAGTATATTCTTCCCCTCAATTAGGCTGACTTGTCCTAGTTGAGGTCGACTTGGTGGAGTACTATTTTACATACAAAAAAAAAAAAAATTGTCTTGATTGATAAAGCCCAAGAACAGTCTATTATATTATGATATGGACAAGGACACTTGACATAAACCCTAGAATCCTGCAATGGAGGTTTTGACCTAAAAACCATTGACCTAAGCATGAAACCCATGCTTTAATAAGTCAATTTATTTTATAATAAAATTTCTTTCTCTTTATTTTGGAAAACACATTACATCAAGACTAAAATACATTTATGAAGATTGACATTAGTAGATGATAATTTCTTTTATAATAAAATGCATGCTATTTGGCATTTTTGGGTGGCCAAATGGGTTGAAATGGATGGCACATGGCACCTGTAAAAAATTGACACTTGGTAGATGGTATAGGTGTCAAATAACTCAACAAAGGAGCAGAGTAGATGGAAATGTAATTCTCAGGGTTTTTGGAAGTGATGTAGGATGACATCACCCCGATATTTTTACCCCTAGAATTATTGGAGAACCACCATAAGAAATCGTCGGGGTGATGAGGCGTTGGGACACCATTGCAAGTACAATTGGGAGACGAGTGGACCATGGATTAAGCTCAGGAGGAATTTCAAAGGTTGGCCCCACTAGGACATGTAACCCCAAAGAAATTTGAATGTGCACCATTGGAAATATTTATGGAGACAAGAGTAGGGTCAAAAATTTCACGACACTTAATGTTTTTGTCAAGTGACCAAGCCACTCCCAAAGGTTGGTTTTTGTTGTGTTTTTCATGCTATGAGACCATGGGGCCACAAGATTATTGTAATAAAAGGGGGTTCTACAGTGGTTATTTGTATTGTGTGTACAAGCTCTCAGGCTCTATACTTAGCACTTGTGTGCTTGAACGAGTCAACAATTGTTTAGTAAAATGCATTATATTTGGGAGTTATGCCCATAATGGAAACTCACCATAGCTGGAGTTAAAACGCCATGAATGGGTAGATAACCATTTCAACACTATGTGCTATATTTTATGATTTAGCTAAATATGTCAAGTACACAAGAGGCTTGATATAGATTAATGGAAATTGTCGAAAACAGTGGATCAACGCAATGAGGACCACGATGCTTAGAGAATTAATGGAGCACCATCCACAACATGGTAAATGATTCTTGATGTCAAAGTTTACAATTTCCCAAATAAAGGAAAAGGGATCCAAACCAAAGAAATAATGACTATTGATAGAGAAATTGTATTCCTTCTTCTCAAGCCTTATGTGAATTTAAAGTAGAAATGGATACCGTGCCTAAGTTTGTTGATTGAGTAAATAAATCCCACTTTAATGGTCCTTTTAAGGGGGCATTAACATGGAAAATCATGAAGTCAAAGCCCATTCCTTGAATCAATGTAGTTGTAGTGGCTAAGAAGCAATACATAATATGATGGTAAGCCATATTGAAGGACAGTTAGGTAGAGCGATGAGCTAGAAAAGCCTGCATTGATCCTTGTGTTGTAGAGGATCACAACTTAGGAAAACATATATGGATAATGAGGGTATGCAACATAGTTTTGGGATGTGTTGAGTGCATTATATTTGCATGGACAGATCCATGTGAGTATGTGTTATTGAGGGAGACCAAGAGATCATGTGGAATAGCCAAGGCTGAGAGCTTATGTGCAGAGTGTATGAGGGATGAGGGCTAAATGTGTGCTACTGTAGAGTGAGTAGAATGTGAGTAATATTGAGTGTTGCATGGGCTGATTGAAGTGATGGTTGTTGAGGAGAACAAAGAGTTGAAACAAGGATGAGTGAGAGCCAATAACAAAGAGTAATTATTTCCTTATTGAGTGTGGGTTGGAGCCTACAAAAAGGGAGTTTTTGTTTCCATCTTAGTGGATATCTAAAAATATCTTGGAGGGTGGTGCCTCTTGCAAGTTGGTGCTTGCAAAAAATCCAAGAATTCAACTCTTTAGTTGGTGCTTCATGGTAAGATGATCAGGTGTCTACATAAGAAGGGAGTTGGTGCTTCTTGCCAATGGGTTCTAGCAAACAATTTAAGGGAGTTGGTTCTTCCTGTGAGTGGGTGATCATAAATAGAGATGATGTAATAGAGTAGAAGCTCATATTACATCATAATAAAAAACAAATTGGTTTTTTCTTATTGGGTTTCCATGTTAAATAAGCTGTGTTCAATCTGTTTGTTTCTCATGTTATTGTTGTGCATGTTTATGCTATGATTTCATTTGATGTTATGTTGGTGATTGCTCACATAATGATTTCCATGACTGAATTGATTTGAACTTACATAAGAATAAAAAATAACTTAGATATAAACATAAACACAAAGATGTAGTAGAAATAAATCTTCATTTCATTAATATCAAAGAACTGGAAGATGCTTACATACAGAATGGAAATAGACTAGCTTGGGCGACAACAGCTTATCTTTGAGAAGAGATGAAATGACTAGATGGCTTTGAACTATGTTACAATGAGGCTCGAAGGCATGTTTATTATTGAGAAATAATGGAAAACCCTAAACATTCAAAAACCTAACCCTAGGAGATGAAGTGCCAAAACTATGTGCCTTGTTGGCATAAATTGTTACATCAACTTCCCGGGGTTGTGACTTTTCCATATGATCATTTGATGTGCACAATACATCGTTAGAAATATCTATCTGAGGACTACAAATTTTGATTACCAACATCAAGAAAACATTAACATTTTCTTGTTTTCCAAAAAAACAATGGTTAGGACCTCAAAACGGCTCTAAAAGTTTAGGACTCAAACAACTTTCAAAAATAGTAAATTGTGCTACAATTACAAAAACTGAAAGAAATAGTGGTACAATGGTGAGGGTCCAAGTGGGATAGGTGAGTGGCCACCAATATCCACCTGGATTAGTCCTCCATCCTTAGGAATTAATGGATTCCATTGTGTTGAGTGCCTCCATGAGATTGGGAAACTTATACTAAACTTGGTCCCTAGTGAGCCACTTTCCTTGGTGAAGGAGCTGGCCAACTTTGACAACCCGATATGGTTAGATCTTCTTCTAGCAAGTGTTCTAGATTTATGTGTCCATGATCTGATTGTTTGTGGCCTATTCCATAAAGTCTGGGTTTAGCTCTATTGGTGTGAGTTATTTAGAAATGTCTTATGTGTCTAGTAATGGTGGAAAGTATGGTCGAAGGTGATATACATTTAACACGGGGGGCAGGCTAAGGAATGGGGGAATGTTGAGCTCAAAATAATTGTATCCTACATCCTTAGTAATGGTGTAAGGCCCATATTAGAGTGGTCTGCATTCCGATGGGCTCCAGTAAGGCATTCTTTCTGCAAATTCAACCACACTTTGTTGCTTACATTAAACTTGTGTGGCACCCGATGTTAATCATGTCATTTCCTATACTTGGCACTGGACTTTTACAAGATGTCATGAACATGCTAGTGGATGTGCTAGATGCATTAAATAAATTTTGTTTTCTATTAGCCTTGGACTGTAGATGTGTGGATTCTATTTATGTAATCGAATGAGGCATGGAAACGTCAAATTGACACAATGGTTGAAATCCCATACCAACTGGAAAGGGATTGTGACTAGTTGAGACATGGAGAGCTCTATTATAATTGTGTTGCACATAGGGAAGGATCTCATCCCAGGTTCATGGATGCTTTGAGTTATACATGTAGAGTATGTGCACTATAATCTTATTGATGACCTCTTTCTAGCCATCAGTATGGGGATGGAATGTAGTTGACTTGGTCTGCGGGATCCCAAAATGTACCCACACTCATTCAAAGAAGAGTTTGGCAGTGTCTTTTGCTGTGATACTCTTATTCTAGGTCACCAATATAGCTATCTTAGAAATTTTTCCATGACTACAAAAACATAGTCATTACCATGCTTGATAGAAGGGATTTCAGATAGACAGTCCATGGAGATGGATTCCCAATGTTAGCTGGGAGTAGGCAGAGGAATGTATAGGCCTTGCTTCTTGATGGTTGGCTTGATGATGGCATAGGCAGTGCAATATTTGATATATTTCACAACATCCTGTCAGAGTTTTGGCCAATTAAAGTACTTTTGTAGTACAACCACAGTTTTCTCCACAACAAAAAGGTGGCCTAGGTAGCATAATGATGCATCCTAGAGGTAGGAATAGGAATATGCTTTCCATCCACTAGCTTTCGGTATATGGAGGTGAAATCTGGATCATTTTTGTACAGTTGTGGCCATCTAGAGGTCTCGTGGCCATAAGAGTTTAGAATAGTAGTCAGTGATGCAACTGTGGTTTGGGTGAGGTAGTCTGCAACATGATTGGTGCTTCCCCTTTTGTATTTAATTTTCAAGTGGAATTGTTGAAGATATGTAGACCACTTCTAATGGAGATCATTCTGTAACTTCCCTCATGTCTATATAAACTAAAGACATCGGTGATCTCTGTGGATGATCATCTCCTTCCACAAAATGTAATGCTTTGATTTTCGGAAAGCTTGCACAATGGAATACATCTCTTTATCATAGGTGGGGTACTTGTGAATTGTATTAGAAAGTATCACACTATGATAGGCCATTGGATTCCCATGATGGGTGAGGACTACACCAATAACATAGTTTGAGGCATCAGTCTCAATTTCAAATGGCTTATATAAGTCTGGCAATGTGAGTACTGGTGCAGAGAAGAGGCGGTGCTTCAACTCAATGAACACCTTAATTTGGGGCTCAAACCAGGAAAAATTTGCTTTCACTTTGTCCTTGGTAATTTGACCCAAATTCCAAGTGATATGGGAGAATCCCAACACAAACCTTCAATAAAAATTTGCAAGGCCCAAAAAACTGCAAAGCTCTATTAGAGTGGTTGAGGTTGGCCAATCCAAAATGACTTAGATCTTAGTCGTATCCACATTCATGCCTCGCTAATCTATGATGTATCCAATATATTGGGCTTTGCTCATGCTAAAGGTGCTTTTATCCAAGTTGGCACATAGTTTTTGTTGCCGCAAGGTTTGAAGGATCTGCCGAATGTGTTGTAAGTGTTCTTCCCAACTATTGCTGAAAATGAGGATTTCGTCCAGATAAAAAACCAGGAATGAATTGTTGAAGGGACAAAAGATGTTATCCGTTAGCCTCATAAAAGTAGTAGGGGCATTTTTCAACCCGAATGACATAACAAACCATTCAAAAAGGCATTCCTTAGATTTGAAGGCGGTATTCTTTACATTTGTGGGCTCTATTAGAACCTGGTGATAGCAAGACTTCAAATTGATCTTGTTGAAATACTTGCCCCCCTTGAATTAGTCCAGAAGGTCATCAAACTGTGGGGTTGGATGCCTATTCCTGTCAATTATTTTATTTAGTTCCCTATAATCAATGTAGAGCGTCCAGGTCCCATCCTTATGTTTTACAAGTACAATCAAGCTCCCACAAGGTTAGGAACTTGGTCAGATGTTCCCTTTGTAACAACCTCGACTAAAAATTCATCAAAAAAAAAAAGATGAAAATCATGGGCACATATTCCAAGATGAATGGTGGAAAATACATCCTAATGGGTGTTTATTTGGTTTATTATCATTAAAGTAAATTGGCAAAGGGAATGGAAAAGGCTTTGGAAAGGCAAAGGGGCATTTATTTGCATTTATCTACGAAAATAATGGAAAATAAGAGAAAAGGGAGGTGAAAGGTAATAGGTTGAAAGTGAGGAGGAAATTGAAGGAAAATAATTTAACCTTTTGTCAGTTTTAGCTTGGAGCTCTCTCTTCTATTCTCTCTCTCTAATACTCTTGGACACTTGAGTTTTCTTGGAGCACTCTTGGAGGAGTGTGGCATGCTTGGAATTTGTAGTAAAAAGGAAAAGGAAGAGCAATAAAGCACATGAGGACATTGGGAGTAAGAGCTACAATGGGTTTTTCTTGTTGGTACCAAGTTTCATGTATGGTTTCCTTGCTAGTTATGACATGCATGATACATGCATGTGGTTGCTTAGTTATGAGACGTCATTGGCATGAAGGATTTCTTGGATTGAAAATCGTTTTTCCTAGCCTTTCCATTTCCTGGATAGCCATGTAGTTGTGATTGTCTTTCCTTTTGTTTTTTGGTTGGTTCTAATTTTCCTTATGGTTGTGGGTTGAGTTACTAGTTCCTGGAAGCCTTGGTTTGACAAACGCTTTAGAAGCCCTGTAATAGTGTGGGTCGAGTTACTAGTCCTGGAAGCCTTGGTTGGAAAAAGATCTGGAATCCCTTGGTGGGTTGAGTTACTAGTCTTAGAATCCTATGTTGTACAAACACTAGAATGCCGACAATAGTTGTGGGTTTAGTTACTAGTTTTGGAAGCCCTGGGTGGAACAAACACTTAGGAGCCCTGGATAACTTGGTTAGAGACCAATCTAGTGATGTCTAATGATGTCCAACCATGAGGTGGAACCATTGGTTGAGGGTTGAAGTGGTTTGGCCTATGGAAGCCCTAGTTTGGTTTTGTTTTCTTTGTTCCAAGAGATACCACATTCATGCCTCGAATATGGAACAAGAATGATTGGTTGAAATAAATATTAGGTTTAGTCAATCTATGGTTAGGTGGTACATGGAAGTCCTAGACCTGGTTGCATTTTTCATATGTTAATAAGAGATCCTTTCCTCTTGTATTTGATGGGTAAATATACTTCTTCATATGTGGTTTTATGGTTGTTATATCTTTGTTATATATGTTGAATATATGTCGGTTAAGAGGATGTTTCATGACAATCTTGATATATGGATCTCATTATGTTTTGATTAGAAAAAGAATGAACAATGAATATATGACCTAATAGACGACTATGTAGACATTGTGATAAGGCATCAAGGCTTCCTTACGAATCTCATATAAGTATGAGACCCCTATGCTAAGATATGTTGTTATGACATGTAGATTACATATTTGGGACATATTTGGAAAAATGTTTGTCATGGTTAGAAGGGGTTAGATCAAGTACTTCTCCCAATGATTACATTATTAGCCTTATTCCATTATTATTTATCATCTCTAAAACTTTCATGATGTTTAGGGTATTGGACTGAGGCCTAACTCTAAAAAAGTGACACATAATCTGGGGGTTGTTGGCTCAAAACTACCTGAAAAGGGCCATAGTTGCTGGCATGCCTTGTTGTGGGAGTGACTGGAAGGCCTTGGTCACATGCAAGCCTTTTCATGGGAGCGACTGAGGCTCTAGAATAATGAAAAGACAATTTGTCTGAGGGGTTAAGCACTTGGAAGAGTTGGTTTCCTCCTGAAGGGTCTATAGCTCCTCAGTAGGGTCAAATTAGTTTTGTTTTGTCAATTCCACTTCCTTATCTATACATTGGGAGTTGAATGAAATCATAGTGGCCTCTTGTCACATGTTTACCTCGGTAGACGGTTAACTTGGGTAAATGTGGGAGGAGGGTGTTATACAGTGGTATTAAAGCATGGTTCCATTCTCTTTGGGTGATGTCTAATTTTTTTTTCTCTTTGGGTGATATCTAATACTACAGAGTGGTATTAGATCATGGCTCAACCCTTGGAATGAATGGGTGGAGTGTAGTTGTTATGCATGCATGTAAGGTGTATATGTTCCTCTTGTGTATGCATGGCGATGAGCAATGTTACAGTTGTGTTGTCATGTAGAAGTTGATGATGTTGTTGTTGAGATGTGCTTCTCATTAATGCATTTCGGTTGTATATGCATTTGTTATGCGTGTCAGTGTCTATATTTCGTTATGCATGCATTGTCATGGTTATAGTTATGCATGTATAGTAGGTCAAACATGCATTGCCAGGTCATTGTATGTAGTTTGTGTCATCATGATGTTGTTTGTTGTTATGATGCTAATGTGTCGGCTAAGATAGAGCAGGAGACATAGATCATTGAAGCAAGGTTGCAACACTTGACCTCGAGGTAAGAGTAGATCATCATATAGGTTTTTATGGTGGGTATGTAGGTATGTTGGTTAATTGTTGTTATAAGCATTAGGGTTATGTAAATGTTTGTTAGTCTATTAATGTTGTTGTGGTCACATGTATGACAAATGTTAGTTAATCAATGTGATTATATTTACATGCGTCGATTAGTCATGAAGGATAGTAACATGTTGTTATATGCATTGTGGTCATCATGGAAGATTTGAGGGGCTAATATTCATAGGTGGGCTAATTTTTAATGGCTTCTCCAAAAAAAGATTCGCAAATTTCAATTTTTTCTAAAAATGATTCGCCCAAATTTTAGATTATATTTTTCTTTTACCTTAAATATTGCCAAAAAATTTTGGACACTATATATAAAATCATTATAAATTTGAATGTTTTCTTCTGATACATCTCCAAAAAATTACCATTTGTATATTAGGGACTATTAAGATTCACCAAGGTTTCTAAAATTTAAGATAATTTTCAATCCTTAAAATTTTGCCTTGTGGTCATATGCATGATAGTTATGGCTATTGTACTTAGGATCTTGATGTTACATGTACTGTGCTAATATGGATTGGTCTATGCAAATTATTGTGGTATGATAGTAAGGTATGAGTCAATATCATTGTCATATTGTGTCGCACTAATATGGACTGACTTGTACAGATGTGATACCCTCCCCTTAGCTACATTAAGGTATGAGTTCTCTTATGTCATCTAATTGGTGGTTGAATGTTTGATTATGTTGTTTATCTGGTGTTGAGTATTTAGTGTCTATTATGTCATCTATCTATTGTTTGAATGTTTGATTGATTTCATGATATAGGTATGTGTCTATAAGATTGCATGAAGAAATGATCTTGTTTTAAGATGGTTGTACTAACACATGTGCTGAGACAACTGATATGTACTTGAGTATATGTAGGTGATAGTTGTAGCATTATGTATTATGACCTATAAATGTGAGTTGATTAGTGAGTATGGCATGGTTGTTAGATTTGGTAAAGGTTGATTTCAAATTAATGGATATGTTGTCTTGATCTTTGGAACATGTGGCTGACATGTGTGTTCAGTTACAAGGCAACATGATTTTCACAACAAGTTAAGCTAACTGGTATATTGTTATATTTATTTATACACTGATAGTTACGTGTTTATGGAAGTATGATACATGGAATTGCATGGCAAGAGACTTCCATGAAATCTTGAAGAAGGCTTAGGTTGAGCTTTCCTTTGGAAGTATTAGGAAGACATGGGGATTAAGTAATGGTGTTTGTTGCTAGTCTTGTTATTTTGGTCTTTTTTGTTTTGTTTCACTTGATTTGTGGTTTTGATTGCACCCAGTGCATGATCATGCCACTTTGTTTGTGGTGTCATATTGTATTGGTTTTCATGGTTTCTTATTATTTGTCTTTGTTCTTCCTTTCATGTTTTGAGGGCCTTGGAAATGATTTTGGGAAAGAGGAAAGTTAATGGAGCTCGGGGAGAGTTGAGTGAAACGTGACACGTAAGGTAAGACCCAGAAGAGGCTAAGTGCATGTATAAAGGTATTTGAAGGAAAGATTATGAAAATCAATTAGACTGGTTGGGTCTATTGGTGTAAATGGACAATGGCATGATATTCATGAGAAAGGTAATCAGGTAAGGTAAGGTAAATGGATTTGAGGTGTTGGATGCCTTGGCTATGTTGGTAATTATTGTGCATGTTGTGCACGCATAAAGGAAGTTCTCTAAACCTTGACCTTATGATATATGGTGATTTTGTTGTGACTATGATTATGTTGATGTTTATATATGCATATATGTATGTATGTGTGTATGTCATTGATCGACAGGGTTGTTAGGATTGTTTTGTGCTAGTGTTCACATGTATATATATATATATGTATGTATGTAGTTGTGTGACAAGTTCATCAGGGACCATGATTTTTTTATGTTAATTTTTATATGTATATATGTATGTATATATGTCGTTGTCTGATAGGGTGATCAAGAATCATTCTTGTGGAGTAATTATTGCTTATGCATGTGAATGGCATGAAGAGTTTCTTGGTTTATGAGGAATAAAGTGGGAAGAGTAACCCTGAAAGACATACAAGGTCAGTATCAGGTGGATATGAATTGATATTATATGCTTGTACTATGTCTATGTTTATGTTATGGATAGGCAATGTTGAGGGATACATCAAAGGAATGAAAGTAGTATGATCTATGACATGTTGGGACACACATGGATGATGAAAGGACACTAGCAGCAAGGTTGCTCAATAGAGTCAGTGTGTGGTCTATGGATGTGTAGTGCTACTATTATATATATTTGTACATGTTGCATCTGTGATGTTGTGTGTATGCAGTGTTGGGTATATATGGTGTTGCATACATGTTTTTTATGCAATGCTATGTATAGGTGGTGTTGTGTACATATGGTGTTGTGCACATGTTGGATATGCGGTGTTATGTACATATGGTGTTGTGCACATGATGGATATGTGTTTTTGTGTACAAATGGTGCTTTGTGCATGTTGCATATGCAGTGTTGTGTACGTATGGCATGATGTTCATGTTGTACATATGATGCTATGTACATGTGGTGTTGTGTGTATAATTATACATGTGGTGTTGTGTGCATGTGGTGCCATGTACATGTTGTACATGGGGTGATATGCGCAGGTGGATATGTGTACATGTCAAGCATGTGGTGCTATATACATGTGGTATTGTGCTACGTACAATAATTTTTTTTTCCAATATACCTCTTTTGCTTTTCTTATAGAGTATTGTTCTTATACATTGTTAAGAACTATTATATACATTGTAAATTTTATATATCCATTAGTTGAAAAGAAAGCTAATCATATGTTGAGGATTCAAATTTGTGATATATCACAAAATGGCATATACCCTAATCAAAATATAAAAGTAAAAATAGCACATCTTAATTTAAATATGAAGGTTAAAATAACACATTGCAATTAGAATATAAAATTTAATATGAAGAAATCAAATACACATACTTCCAAAAAAAAATTACACATCATTTCAACTCATTGTCCATTATTATCGATATATATTTATATGCAAAGGGAGAAAAACAACACGATTCGATGATTTACCCTTTTTTTTTTGTGCCCTCCCATCCCTGGTGACCCCTCTCCAACTAACCCCTATCTACTCGACATGGGCCCCATCCCTCTTTGTCTTCGTTTCCCAAACATTATCTATCTCCATCTCACAAATATTCTCTATCTCCATTGCAGACTCTGCTTTCCTCATGGAAAGTACGATATGACGTTTTTCTTGCCACCCACTACTCGAATAAAAATTTTTAGTTTTAGCTTCCCACATTCTCATTTCTGAAACCGTTCTTTTGATGTATAACCTGTTCAACACCCATGCACCTTTGATGGACTCAAATTTTGGAGAAACTACAACTAGACATGCCTATAACCAAATGAGAAAAGGTTTCCCACACTAGATTGGAATAATAAATTTTGTCATTGTTTGTGATTTGTTGTTTGCTTAAGGAATTATTTATCCCTCTTTTTTTCCCCTGGTCATGTTTGAATATCAGACTATGGGTAATGCATAAAATACTATGCTCCCTCATGGAAAACATATCTGCATGGTACCTTTCAGATCATTTTATGGATTTCTTCTAAATTTATTCCGTATGAAAATATATATTTCAAGGCCTGTAAGAAGCCTTATAGTACAGGAATCCAACTGATTCATGGAAATAAATAGAGATCTTAAACTAGTATTATAACCAGATGCATATGATAGTTCATTATGTGAAGATAAATAGGTCCTCATTAGTGTTGTTTGAATTAGAATGCTATTAATTCTCTATTGTTCAGAAACAATTTGTTGAAACTTGACCATTCCCAGCAATTTATGCTTTGAAACGATGACTAGTTGCTTAGTACAAAGCAAAGATACTTAAAAAATATTCAATTTTCAAACATCGGTAATTGAATAATAAATAAACATTAAGTTTTAATAAAATAAATTTATTTATGCCTTCTATTGTGTATTGAAGAATCAATCCGTGAAAATAGTAATGAATTCAGTAATTATGCCCTTATTTTATAATGAAACACATCAATATGTATTGCAAAAGCATGTTAAATACCTAATTATCTAGAGGAAATTTGTCTATCTCAACAAATAAGATACAATAAGGTCATCCTTAATATTAGGGCCATAGATACAAGAAGGTTGTCTTTAATATATGTTTGCATTCCCTACAACTTTTTAATATCAAACTTAAAGTTGCACACATATATAATTTTTAATAGAAAGGCTATATGAAATGAATTTTTATGATGTTATTGAGTCTTCGATATAATGACTTCTTATGGTGATTCCTCCATAAATATATGACCTCCACCTAAACAAGATATCGCTTCAGAGAGTAGGTCATCATTAATCCTCAAAATATCTGACTGATTGTTCTTTGTCAAGAGGTTTCAAATTCTTCTTTTGGACTTCATAAATGTTGGTCATTAGATTACATATCAATTTGGAATTGGTATAAACAACAATGTCATTTGCACCATAAATTTTAACGGTTGTTAACCCATCAAAATATTGCAATATAGTAGCATTCATTATTTGTTTTTCTATGAGTAACTACTATGCTATTTAGAAATACTTGGTGCTCCGTTGTGAAGAACACATCTGGTTGATGCTTATCAAGGGTTAGGAGAGCACCAAACTTGATTTCCAAAAAACCATTGGTTCACTATTGGGGCAACAAATAGATTCATCGATGTGAAAACTCTCTAGTTGACAGGTGTGGAAAATCGATAGTTCACCATTGTAGCAACTTACTTTTTCACCGTTGCACCAACTTGTTGGTTCACCTTTGCACAAACTTGTTGGTCCACCTATGAAGCAACTCACTAGTTCACCTTTGTAACAACTCGTTGGTTCAACTTTGCAACAACGTGTTTGTTCACTCTCATGGCAACTCGTTGGTTCACCATTGCAACAAATTGCTATGTCACTATTGTCAGAACTCACTGGGTCACCATTGCAACAACATCGCAGGTCAAAACATGGTAGAGTAAGGAAAATGGGAAACTATCATTTCCCTTTTGGCATAAGACCCTAAAGATAAGATCATATTTTCTAGAAAGGATTTAGTTTGGTTTGTAGTACATGGAAGTAACATGGAGATTGATCAAATTGCAAAAATACCTTCACATAGAATTCCTGACATTATTAGAGGAGAGTAAATAAACCTAGAAGCTCCATGTTCTTTCACTCAAGTATAAAATAAATGCCTAGGTTGAAGACCTCCTACTTCCTTGTGATATCAAGTGTAAGGATTTTAGAGATGCATTAATTAGATGTTGGCATTAACAATGCTTTATCATTTTTCATGTGTATTGACCTTTCAAATTTTTTTATGCAACTATGCTTGTTCATATGGCCCCAAGGAAAAAAAAGGAGAAAATGAAATGAAATGAAGATCCGCATTTGCGAAAAACAAGGGTTGTCAATGCCATTTCATTGTAAAGTCTATGGTTCAAAGCCATGAAATAGCGATAATGACATATAACATGTATGAACATGAACATAGACAAGGATGACCTTGTCATGGTAATCATGACACTTTGGGTGATTCTAGGTCCTTGCATCAACCAAGGTTATCAAGGGACATGGTTTCTTATGTAGAGAGTTTTTTTTTTTTGGAAGTGTTGATTGACTTGGCTTGTAAAATGCAGGTTAAAAAATATGTTGACATTGATAACACAAGTAAATATAGGGATTATTTTTTTGTAGGAAATATATTGTTAACATCTATAACCGTCTAATGAAAGGAAAGTATCAGCTGAATAAGGATGGAATGAGTGTGAACCTTTGGTATAAAAAACACCAAGATGCCTTTTTCTTTTATCAAAGGCCCAATGGTGGAGAGATCCATTTTATAGTTGGAATTCAAATGAAGTGGTTGTTGGATACCATGCTCAAGCTATCGAATAATAGCATAATAGCCATGGATTCAACATTAAACATAAATAAATATGGGTGTGTATTAGGAATGATTGATCTAGTACAATAATTTGATTTGTAGTGACTGATAATGATTAACGAGATAATGTTGACTTCATATGTTTCTTGAATGTGACAGTATCAATTATACACACTTGTGGTGTTTGATGAGAAATAGAGTGGGGTACTAGTTGCATGGGTGGTGGCATCATGTAATACATCACATGAAAATTCACTATGGTTGGAGCACCTCATGCATAGGTATCACCAAGTTGATCATAATTAAAAATTTAATGCCTTCATGGTTGATGATGCATTGGATGAAATTAATGCTTTAAGGTAACTTCATTCTTCTTGTTTTATAGTACAACTTGTATTTATTCTTAAAAAAAAAAGACTTAAAATGAGTTAAATGTCGTAGGAGAATCATAAGGTGTAATGTTATCTTGTGCGTTTGGCACATACATAGGGCATGGAAAAAGGATGTAAATCATTTGTCTAGTAGTCTAGAAATAATAAAATAGATGTTTAATGATTTGGGTTTGATTATGAGAGATTGTTCCAATGATGAAGTGAGCATTGAAACTAATGCATCCTTCAACAAATTTTCTAATGAGGAAAAGTTCTTATCCTATTTCTAGAAGAATTTGGTTGTCGGTGACAAGATTTGTAAGTTCACAAAATATTTCTTACATTTCTCTTTTTGGTTTTCATATGGACAAAATATCTTCATTAACCCAACTTTTCTGCAATTAGGGATGTGGGTAAAAGGATGTCGATATTTTCCCCACGTAAATCAAGAGACAAACATAGTTGTGGAGTCATATCATTGTTACCTAAAGACAAAAATTTTATTTGATATAAGAAAGAAATGTTCTTGTAGGATGGATTAGTTGATATATATTCTTTTAACAAATGTTGAACCCTGTTATCGATTTAAGGAAATTCTAAAAAAGGAGGGACATTTGAATAATTAAAAGAAAGAGAAACAATTTGAATCATTAATAGAAAAAGAAAAATTAATTCCAGATAGTGATTGCAACCCTTATGAGAGAATATCTCTTGCTTATTGGGTGAGGAGTCAATATAAACCTAATAAGCAATATCTTGTCACTTAGCATCACACAAATTTCATAACCTGTGATTTCCCATGGTATATTTGTGGTAACTTTTGTAAGAATGCCATAAAGGTGGGTTGGTTGTGTTCCCATTCAATGGCTTCAAAACCATTACTAAATCATGAGACCATAGTTGATTCATATACTAACCCTCCTGAGATAAATATAGAGGCACCATATCTTAATGAAGATGTCAACACAATTGCCATGGATATTAATAATGTTGAGTTAAATGTTGAAGGACTTGAGTTGGACAGAGAGGAATTATTTGACTACTTAAACTTGCTTCGAAATAATCTTCCTACTAAGTTAACCAAGAATGAATAGTTAATTAATTTGGTTAAAAATATGTTGGATGATACCAACAGACTTCATATTATGGATTATGACTTCGTGTGTCGCTTGGGTACTTTTGAGTCATCTTTGGAGAGGAATGAGAGTTTCCTGAGCTCAAAAAAGAGAAAATGAAGAAGAAATCAAAATACAAGATTGAAAATTGATTTGAATATCACTACAGATGAATATGAACCGTTTGAGTTTGAATTCAACAAGTGAGGTCGCTGTCACTCCAACAATGCATGATTTTCCAAGTTGTTGTGATATCTTTGTTTTCAATTTGTTTTTAATACTTATATGTGTAGTACATGTATTTAATGTATTATTATTCTATTGAATATGTTCATTCCAAGTAATCATAGTGCAATGGCATTTTATTCTACTATGCATGAGGGTTGGAGCTCTAACAACTAAATATTCCCAAGAGACATAGATGGGCTCAAGTGGAATATTTGGATTGTCTATATTTTTCCTATATTTTTCCATATTTTGCAATATTTATCCTTATTTTGCCTATATTTTGCCTTATAGTGCCATGTTGGTGGGTCTCTTTGCATTAAAACATTATGGCACACAAGGTTTATTTTTTGTTTGCACCTGTTGTGACAACTTGGATCATATGTATCAATGGCATTACTATTTACATTAACATACTTTGGAATCGAAAAGTGTTTCGAGAACTCTTTCCAAACTAGGTTTCACTTGGTGGTGCAGTGCTCTATATCATATGTTTGTTTCTATATTTCAATTGACCTTGAAAAGTGTGTTTGTCGTCTTTTTGTCTTTTTTGTGATTATGAATATTGGGGTGCATTGGGGTGAAAATGCACAACAATTTAGCTTATTAATTTTTGTTTTTCATGTCTGTTTGATAGATGGTGAGGCTATGTCATGGGGGCTTCACTGGGGGAGAAATATCATACCACATCTATTCATATTAGGGGATATATATTGAGGAAAATTTGACATAATATATTGACCTTATAATAGGAGGTAAAGGGTTTTTAATTGGCAGGTACAAAATTTGGAGCTCAAAGTTAATGAAAAATATAAAGGGATATAAAAAATGTTAATGAAAAATGAATACCTACAATATTTACTGAAAGTAGGGATTTTTTAAATTGGGAAGGCGTATTGGGTTTGTATTGGTAAGGGGTTCATGTATCACTTGTGTTGTTCTTGTATGAACTCTATATGCATCTCATATTCTCCTTTAACCCTTAGATTGCTATTGGTACTCTTTCGATTAATTTCAATAGTTGAGAACCAACTGGACTGATTTATCAAATAAGATACAAAATCTCTCAACTAGACATCCTCTACACAAGAGTTGGGATTCCATCTTTTGTTATAAAACAACCAAATTTTTTTTTGGTAGAGTTCACAGAGCAAGTCATTTTCTTCATTGGTATAGACCTTGTATGCTTTTATGAATCCATTTGGGGTAACAATATGGAAAGGGTTATTGGTGATAAAAACATTCTTTTGAAACATTAGAAAATTTTCCATCAAGTACATACAGTAATTGGGTGAAGGAGCCATGCAACTAAGTCTAGAATCCATTAGTTATCCAAGTTGTATCTTCTCAATCTCAATCCTAGTCACCTTCTCTTCCATCTCAACCACAATGTTTTGTTCTCCTTTAAATTTATTTACATATATTCTTCCCATCTCTCCCTAAGGCCACAAATTATCTTTTCGTGCTCTCTCAAAGGTATAAATTTTCCTCATACGTGGGTATCAACAGGGAAAATTTATCCTGTTTTGCTTTCATCAAAATATATGGTATCTCCCCTTGAATAACCTTTTCCTCTGCCATCCTTAGTTCTGTAGAGGTAGGAATGTGGGTTATGTCTATTTCCTCATCCTTTGTTTACACGATAGTATTTTTGGTTAGTTTCATTCCTTCTTCCTCATACAAGGTTATCAACTAGACCAATTTATCATTTGATACATTTATTAAAGGATATGATATCTCCACCTGAATAGCCTTTTCCTCTATTTTCCTTCATATTATACAAGTATAAATGTGTTCTATCTCTGGTTCATCATCTTTTGTTTGCACAACAATTCTTTTGGTCAATTTTTTTTCGTCTTCCTCATTCAAGGCTATCAACCAGGCCAATTTATCCTTTGTTTCCTCTATCAAAGGATCTAGTCTTTGCACCTGAATAACCTTTTCCTCTAGCATCCTTCCTACTATACAAGTAGAACTATGGGCTATGTATGGTTCCTCATCCTCTGTTTCACAACAGTTTCACGGGTTTCTTTTTTTCCAAGGGGTATAATTTCTTGGGCTCTAATAGAAGGTATATCTATAACACCCATGATTAGGGAGTCTACAAGCAAGGCCAAGCAATTTATTTTTTCGCAAGTTTCTTTTTCTTTGAGATTGTTTGTTAAGGTTTTAATTTTATATTGAAGTTCTATATTTTTTGTCTGGAGAACCCTATTCTTCCTTAACAATGAAATAAACAAAGATATCTATGAAGGGGTAATTACTATTTTAACATGCTTATTTTTTAATTCTGGTGTGGTTTCTTGAACCTCCAAAATACTCCCCCTCATCCCTATATAGCTATATAATTGAGGCGAGGGCCTCTCCGAAAAATATGTGTGATTCTTGTATTTAAGTAAGGTCATTGATTTAAGTTTCCATCCTTAGATCTGGTATAGGCCCATCATGGGTTTCCTTCATTGCCTCTAGTAGTATCAGTAGGATAAACCTTCTCAATCAGTTCTTGTGTGTTAGCAAGGTGGTTGAATCTTAGTTCCATCAATATATCCATTACATTCTCTCATGTACCATCAGGGGAAACCTCATCTGTTATTTCTCTTGTAATAATGGGGAGGGTTTTGGGATGTGAAACAACATTGGCCTGCTTCATCTTCTTCTTCTTGGCTACTAGAACCATTTCCTTCCTCTCAATCTTCTGGTGGTAGGTTTAATCTCCAATATTTCTACATCAACATCATGTTATTCATCTTCTTTCTATGGGGAATTAGTAATAGAATCCTTAGGAACCCTCGTAATCTGAACATTGGGCAGCTGATTTTCCATATGGTAAGGTTCCGTGGGAAATGTTGAAACCGTGAGGTCATGGAGTGGAGTTGTAGTTGCTAGGGTATCCTTTGGCGGAGTAGCAACATCTACATGAAAAGGCATTCCAACCATGTAATTTCAATTTCTCCTTTCCTTTGCAATGTAATAACCAGCAAAAGTTTAATGAGGCCATGGTGGGACATGTTTTTCCATTGGCTGCTTAGATTTCTATACATATCAGGCCATATGCTCTAGGGTTTTTTCATGAAAATAACACATCTTTACCAACTTTCTATGACACAATTTTTCTAACAACTAGATGTGTTTAAATAAACAACTAAATACACCCATTTACATGTGAAATATCTCTAGACAAGGAGAGTAACGTCATCCCAGGGTTTTGGTAATGACTTCTTATTAAATCCAGTGGCTCTCTTCATAAGTCATTCAACTAGCTGAAGGAATTGAAACAGGATTTCAGGTTGGGGTTTATGGGGGTCATACCACTATTGTGCCATCCAGGGTAACCATGTTGCTTCTACAATTGCTTCTTTTGTTGCATGCACCATTGTCCCCGCTACCTCAGATTTGTCTTCCCTAAATACATGGAAAATTTTGGAGTTATCCCATAATCATACTCCTTCAATCTATGAATATGCTCCATCCAATCACCCTATTAAAATAATTCTCTATGTGCTCATATTCCTATAGCAATCATTCGATAGGTTCTCTGTCCATTGTTGGGGCTCCCATATTTAATTAGAGTTCAAAATGGCTATGGATGTGTTTGGAAACTAGAACAATTTTAAAGGGGGAGAAAAGAGAGAAATGGAAACTACTAATGAATGTCATTATCATGCTAGTTAATGTAATAATGTGGCATCACTTAATGCGAGTCTTCTCCAATTGGAATCAATTATTCCTTGTTGTTGTTCTCATAGGAGATCCCTCTTGTACGTAGTCTGCAATCGCCACAATGACAATAATTGGAATGGGAGGGTGATGGGAATTATTTCAACTGATGCAACTAATTTTTGGCCCTGATTTGGCATCATAATATACATTTTTTTTTTTTTGACGTCCAGGTTTGTGGGACCATGAACCATTTTGAAAAACCTGGGGCTTAATACACTCACTCCTAAAATTATGTGCTTTAAAAAGTTAAAAAATTTCGAAAGGCCTCACAAGCATAACTGGATAACATTATTGCTTACAATTTATTATTTATCCTTAAGTGAAAATTATAATTTTGCAAGCTTATCAGATTATCTCCATTGATTTGCAGGTTGATCATATTATCTTCATTGTTTTGTAGACTTAGTTGTTATTGTTGTGATGTTTGCTAGAAATAATTTCAATTCAATTCTCACATATAAGATTATTTGAACCCAAAATGGGTAGGCCCTGTGTTTGTTCATGCCTTATTCCACTATGATGCTCGTATAACTTAAGAAGCAGATGTTGGACAACATTTGGAAAGTTTTCCATTGTTGTTTGTTACTAACAGAAATTGATCTTTATTTGTTGGCCTTATTTATTGATCTCATGGCAAAAAATGTTGATAATGGAGAAATGTATAGTAATTTAACGGTTTATTTGGTTATTTATACATTTCTCTCCCTTAAATGAAGCTGGAAAGAAATTGGGAAAATGCAAGATATCATAATAGCAATTTGTATATCACCAGTTGTACATATTGTTTCCCAATACAATTGGAATAATTCGAAATATTTATATTGCATTTTATCTTTTGCTTGACAATATAAATTATAAGAAATAATCAACAAATGGAATAAGAAGTTGGGCATGCAGTCTAGTGCAACTAAAACAATAAAACAATGCTTTTATAAATGCATATATGAAAAATATAATAACTAATTATGACTATTTTTAAGTACTTGAACGTTTATTTCTTTGAATTTTTAAGTCTTTATGTATTTTTAATGAGTTATCATGATTGTCATGCATTGAATTCAAAAGAGGGGAAGCTTCCTAACAATTCTACAACAAAATATGGAGGGGCACAAGTTATGGAAACATATTGAATATATAAGCAGATAATTCCCCTTATGAAACTACCTAGGAACAATAGACTTATCTCCAAAATAGTAGCAACATGGAAACATTTTGCCTATTGGTATTAATTCTACAAAAAATGGGAAATAGTTACAGAAAGAGGTTCCTTCTTTCTTGGTGAGGTGAAGCATGAGATTAAAAACAAGTATACAAAAGTGCCACAGTCAATATCAAATCCTCAAACACCAAACAAGAATTATCTTTGTAATGCAGAAACTAAGGGTTTTCTTCATGTTGGTATATCATCCCAAATCCCCAATGTAAGGATTTCGTCAAACATCATTATAATTATGAATCCAACATGCAACAAAGAAGTAGTCAAGTATGTCATATATGATGGTTAGAAGGTAACTAACCATTTCATTGAAGGATACAAAAAGGTGATTTATTTCCACAATGGTGGCCCAACGGTTTTCCACAACAAGTGAACCAACTAGGAAACTAGCTGGCATTCACTAGCTCATTGTTGCTAACATTCACTAGATCATCATTGTTGACATTCACTTTCTCACCATTGTTGACATTCACTGCCTCACTGTTGCTAAAAATCACTACCTCACTATTGCTAAAACTCACTACCTCACCATTTCTGAGACTCACTGACCATCATTGTTGACATTCACTTCCTCACCATTGCTGACATTCACTACCTCACTATTGCTAAAACTCACTACCTCACCATTTATGACACTCACTAACTACCGTTATTGACATTCACTCCCTCATTGTTGCTGACGTCCACTCCCTCACTATTTTTGACATTCACTCTGTCACCGTTGTTGACATTCACCACCTCACCATTACTAATATTCACTACCTCACCATTGATGACACTCATTGGCTCATTGTTACAATATTCATGAATTTACCCTTTCTTCCCATAGCTCATATTCATACTGATTGATGTGTTATTTCTAACATTCATTGGCTCACCGTCGCTAACACTCGTTCCCATTATTCCATTAAATCCTAGCCAGCAAATAGAATTGACTAAGCCATATACAAGCTAAAATTTATCTATAAAAGATGACACCTAAAACCCTTAGCCCATGAACATCTATGAGAGGAGAATAAGGAAATCAATTTTATCCTAAAATATGAACCTGATAAAATAATTTCATTTATTTGGCGATGAAATATTTTTTTTTTACATAGGGGCATAGTCTTAAGTAAAGACTATTCTTATTATTTATAGTTTTAATTGAATTGTGTTAGGGATTGACTATCTGCTCACCCAATTCAAGTGTATTGATTACTGAAGATGTGTACGAAACCCTCTCACCAACAAAAAAAATTAGCTTAGAAATGCCAATTCACAATGGTGATTGAGTAATCCCTCTTATGTTGAAAAAAATGAGCGTGGCATATGTTGGTCTGTTAAGGAATTTGAGTGAATAGGTGTTGGGAAACTATTATTAGCAATAGCATGAAGGCATTTCCCATCTATTATAGACAAAATGCACTAAATTCCTTGTGCAGAACATTAATTTAATGCATAATCAAACTATAATAATTGGAGAATCAATTATTGGAGTATTTGGTTGACCTAATTACTAAATGTTGTTCTGATTGGAAAGGATGAATAATTTAGGAAGTGATCAATAAATGTTGGATGTGAATTTTATAGAAAATTGAATGAAGATAAAGCCACTCAATAGTTGTCAAGATTCATTTAACTTGAATCTTTAGTTTGTGTTAGTTGGCTTCTTCTCCTTGTCAATTATAGTGTATGTTAGTGGCATTCTGAACAAGATTGATATTTTCTAAGCTCATGGAGAACACAAATATGTACCATGTTCACATTCAAATTTACTTCCAAATGTTTGTTCAATTGTGTAAGTGGTATTTATTTGTTTGTCCCAGCATATCTCGTATCATTTGGCATGTTGGTTTATTTAGGTGTTCTGACCAGAGATTATAAACAATTGGTAAGATATAGAAAGCTAGTGTATTTAGGTATTCACACTAGACATTAAGATGAAACATTATAGTTGTAGTGGTTAATCTAGGGTGTTAGATTAGACTAAATTAATGTCAACCAAGGTAGGCAAACTTAGAGGCACGTGTCTAAAGTCTATAGACCTAAAAGGATCTCATCTACCTAACTAAGTGTCTATTGTGACAGGCTATAGCACTCATTTACAAGAGATTGAAATATGTTTCCATTCACACCTTAACACTCAGATCATCTAATTCAATTAATTGTTCTAAAGGAACAACATGTTACTAGTCTGAGTTTTCAACCCTCTTACAAGGATATCATTCACAAAAGCTCTTTCCAGCTAACACACTAAGCATTCATGAAAACCAAAAGCTCTTTTAAGCACACTAAAATTCAATTGCATGAAAACAGAGTCCACAGAGATACTTCGAAATTCAATGGTCGATCAAATCTTTTACAAGATCTTGTTCAATAATCTAGCAATCGAATTCTCAAACTGTCACCGTGAATCATACAATAATATTTGCAAGAACTTCTAATGGAATCAATAAACTTACAGGCAAGAAAATAACATCAAACACTATTCAACACTATTCAGATTCGAAAACACTATGGAAATGAAAATAAAAGTATACCAATCTCCACATAGGGCCCGTCCACACTTCAATGGCACACTTAGGAAACTTCAAGTGATGACAACATTAACGCATAAGCATTGTAATGGTAAAATGATACCTGTAATTAACTTCTGGAAATCAAATTACATGCGAGAGCAATGTTCTAGAAATAATACACAAGAACAACAACGTTTTGGAAAACAATACGCAGTCTTTTTAATCTGCTTGTCTCCTATCCTTCGTTCACTAACTTTCCTTCTTGTCTATAATCGAATGTACATACATTATCATGCAGATGTTTCTGCTTTTACAAAAAAAGTGATTTTTGTCTTTTCTAATCTTAACTGATTTCCAAAACAAAATGAAATCAGTTTAGGAAACTATGGCTTTTTGCTGCTTTTGTGACCAAAAAGGATGGGGTTGAAGAGCATTGACCATGTATCCAGGAGCTTTAGATTCACTGTTGAATAGATCTTTCACCATGTATGTACATCCTAGATCACGTCCCTATCCTTTGTTTTGATTTTCCTGCCATGCCACATGTCACATCATAAATCATTTACAGGAAGTCATGACATCTTGTAATTTTGTTGAAAATTTCTAATTTTTAACATAAAAATTCACAAATTAAATTTAATGTAAAATAACAACTATAATGCTTCGATTAATCGATTTCAATGGACTATGAGGGTTTTATGGGAGAAATGATAGACAAATGATCGATTTCTAGAAGAAAAGGATGGCAATGAAATGGTACCAACATCTCCCCCAAGCTCAATGATTTAGCATGTCCTCATGTGAATCCTGATGTGCTCCCTTTATATTATGTTACTGCTTGTGCCTTTGCCGCTTATAGCAATGCATCTATATTCTTCTGAGCTTGGGCATTCTTCTGAATGTGGAGCTCATGTTTCATATTCTTGTATTTTTATTTGAGAGATTTCTTTTGAGTATACCATTTGGTTGCCCATTTGCAAATGTTAGTTTGTTTATCTTAAGTTCTTTGATTTTCTCCTTCAGTTTCTCATTTTTCTGCTGAGTCTTCTTGCTCTGAGCTCTCAACATTTCATTCTCCTTCTTGATGACCTTCTCTATCATGTTTGTCTCCATCAATTCCTCTTTTAGCTTTTCAATTTATCTCTGTAACCTTCTTTGTTTCTTGTTTGCAGGTGCTGGCTCTTTCCCTTGTCCATTGGTACTCTCGACTTCCATTTCTACTTCTAGTTTTGGCTGTGAATGAGCACTGCTCTTAATGTCCATTGGTGCATTTACATTTGACTCTAGTTGATCATCTTGTGTTTGGTTCTTTTGTATTCTCCTTGATCTTCTCATATAAGTAGTGAATATTTTGTCTTGCTCAATTTTCTGGGCAGCTTCTTGCCTCATCCTTCTTGTCCTTACACTATCACTGTGTGGAAGAACATTGCTTGACTTGCACTCAGGGATTTCCTCATCAATATCAAGCACAAACTCTGTGCGCTCTTACTGTTCCTGATCATCTTCTCCATCTCTAATTTGATTAGCAACCAAAAATTATTTCCATGTTTTCCCCTCCTATGCAACTCAAATTCAATTAGAATTTTCATCAACCCAAAATGATACAAACTTTTATCTTCATTACCCTTTTGTTTTTGAATAGTTTTTGACATTTTAGTGAAACTCTGTAAGAGGAAATAGGGTAGACTGATGGTTCATTGCCCTTTTAAGTGCAACAGGAGTTTGATGTGATATAGATATACTATGCTGTAATGACCTTCACATGTAACATATTTTTGAATAATGTATACCATTTCATCCAATGGGTGCATTGGCCAGCTTCTAGGGACACCCTTTTTCTAGTTGATAGAGGAAACCCTTGACCTAGACGTAAACTGAGTCCATGATTTTTCCTTAAATTGTTTTGTTTTTAAATATTTTTCCCCTTCTAGACTGATTCCCAATGTTTGTGCTACGGTATCCTCTGAAATTCTAAAAGAGAAGTTTCCTATTAATTCTTTCTCTCCATTCAATGTGAATGCAAACTGATTGGTCACTTCTTCATTGTTCCCATTAAACTTCTCTATAAAAGATAACCATTGCTTTTCCCTTAAACTCGTAATACAGTCATCATGATATTGTGAACTACCAAATGTTTCATGCTCTTCTCTATTGGTCATTTTCAAAAAGAAATTCCTATTCTAACCCTTTTTGTTTATGCTTCAACAATTCAATAAGGGTCTCTCGATTTGTTACCTTTGTTCTGTGCTCCACTTAACCGACCTGGTAGCACCCTTGGTTCTCCGGGTCTCCTTCTTCAATTTCTTGGGCAGCGACTGGATTAATGTCCTCGGATTATGGGTGGAGGTAGAAACTCATGGTGAGCCTATTTGCTATGCTCTCCCTTTGCAGTGCCTGCTGTCTCAGCCTTCTTTGAAAACTCAGAGTTTGAATCACTAATATGGTAATGACCTTTACGAACTGAGAGTTTTATGGAGTTAAACTTAACAACTGACCTTTCCCAAATTACTATAATGATAATGCAGAGTTGGAGGCGCATTCACATCATAAAGATAGAGGAGCTATACTGGTTTGCATAGGTACAATCATGAGAACGCCATATACATATAAGGAGTGTTGGAGTGATGATAACGGATATATGTTGCATGAGTCGACTTGGGTCAAACAATTATTTTATAACTTGGCCGATTCAAAAATGAATGAAATCACTGAACACTTGTCTTTCCAATGATTCACCACTTGTCCATTACTTGTTGGTACTTGGCCGATTGGAAAGATGATGGATCGATGACAAGGTTTGATGGATGATTCAAAAAAATGAGGAGTTAATGACAAGGTTTGAAGGGTGGTGTAGCAAAAGATTTAAAAATCATAGTTGGAATATGGCAATAGGTCTAAATTTTGATGGGAAATGATAGGAGAGTTGAGTAGTTAGGAATGTTACAGGGGTGATGGGTATAAGGGTGTTTGAAATTGATAACAAACAATCATAATCATCATATTTAACACTAAAATAATTCAAGAATTTTAAATGTTAAAAATAAAAATTACAATAATACATTACACTTGTTGGTTGACCAAAAGTTGAGTTGGCATGCACAGGTAGGACTGATCTTCATTGTCCAAATATGACTAATCTTCACTCTCCATAACAGGTCCATTTTTGAGATGAAATTGGATATAACAGGTCCCTCTGAAATTTGAAGAATTATGTTTGTGCAGCTTCTTTGAAATATGAAGAACTATGTGTGTGCAGCTTCTTTGAAATCTGAAGAACTATGTTTGTGATGCTTCATTGAAATTTGAAGAACTATGTGTGTGAAGCTTCTTTGAAATCTGAAGAACTAAGTTTGTGCAGCTTCCTTGATCCTTGGTGTTGATGTAGTCTTGATGATAAGCAACCTTTGAAACTCCGTTGAAACTTTGTTGAAGTAGCCTGATGTATCTTGAATGCAGTCTTTAATGGGTCCCTTTGAGATTTGTTGAACATGTCCCTCTAATATTGGTACTAGTAACATAGTCTTCTGAACAGGTCCCACTGCATATTTCTTGAACATGTCCCTTGTAGGAATTTACAGGGTAAGTTCCTCAGACAAAACACCAAAAGGACACCGCTCACAAACAGATCACAGATCAA
>APFE030455492.1:84113-94902 GCA_000404065.3 Pinus taeda | reverse complement strand
TCTTTATCTATCTAACAGGCATATAGATGATTCTGTAAAATAAATAAGAGACATTCAATCATTCAAAGATTACTTCATATGAATAGTCACAATGAAGCGATAAACACAAATTACTGCATTCACTGTTTATATCATCGATACATATATATGATTGAAAGGGAAGCATGCGATAAACAACCAATAATGGAATGCATAAGGAATGCTGCGAAAAGCACATATATATACAAGTGATAATAGCAAGAGTGATTTAAACAACAATTCATATAACAAAAATGAGTACAGACGTAGATAATAGTACCATGTGAGCTGCAGATCAATCCAAATATCAATCACTATTCAAAATTCATTCTTCAACACAGAAATGCTTTTAAACAATGACATTAGTGCACATTTGCATAAAAACCTTCCTCATTAAATTCAGAATAATTGGTCTAGTTTCATAAAAAAATATCCCTGAAGTACAATAGTGCAACTTCAGGGTTTAAGTCATATACAAAACTTTACGACCCTTTCTAAATGCATGAAAGGGTCTATAAATACTACTAAGCTAAAAAAAATCTATGAAACAAAATCCTACTAAATTGGTATCAGTAAATACGATCTATTTCTCAGGGGCGATCTAGCAGTCAACGATGTGAGTCATGACTCAGGTTGTTTGCCCTTAAACCTGAGCTGGCTTATCGCAAGCATCGGCTCCACTTCTGGCGGTCTGTTGAGGCGCAAACTTAATTGGGCAGCAAAGGTGGCATCTTGAATGTCGGGTATGATATACCCGAGAGCATCTGTAAGGCACTTCAAGGCGGCTCTTTGGCTGTATGTCTTGATTAAGAAGAACCAATAAGCATCCCATGTTAAACTGTTGATTCCAGCGATTAATCTTCCGTTTTTCTCCAGCTCCGTTTAGCATGAGTGCTCCAACATATTTGTTGCTGTTAATTGACCTAGAGTACATTGGGAAATCATATTAGACAAATAAAGTGTATTATTTACTAATTTAACCAAATTTCCAGTGGTTGTTTTGCATCTGGAAATTGCTCTTTCTGCCTTCATTAGTTGCGATTGCCATTCTGTGAATAATATTTCTTTTTGCGATTCCAGAATTCTTGGTAGATTAGTCACCCGGCCTATATCGGAATCCTACCATTCTATAAAGTTTGTTAGTGTTTCTTCGGCCTGATCCAAATCGTTCCTTGCTTTTTCTACCTTTTCGCTTATGGATGCTACCAACTCGCACAATGGTTCTGCTTGTGTAATCTGTTGACATAGTAACTTAACCTAATTAATCAATGCCTTATTTAACTGAAGCGCTTCTGCTTTGAATTCGTCTACCTGAGGGAGCTTTTTCATTTGCTCAATTTGAGTGGTCAATTGAGCAATTTGCTCATCTTTTGCTTTCATTGTTCCCTCGGTCGATATTCTTAATTGCTCCAATGCCGCCGATAGCTCCCTTTGCCTTTGGATTGCACTTTCATCAATCCACTGCTTTTCCTCTTGTAATTGCTTGGTCAGCTGATTATTGTTCTGTTGCTGCACTAGCAATTCTTGCTCCGCCTACTCTGCCTTCTACTGAATTTCCGATAATTTCGCCTGTAGCGAAGAGATGTCTTGATCCTTGGTCTTCAATAAACTTCTTACCTCCGATTCTTTATCAATGGTTGCCGTTGAATATGCTCCAGCGAATTGCGATAGCTTGGTTAAGTCATCGGAGGGGTCGAATTCCTCTTTCCACACAACATTGCCCATTACTATTAATTCGGGGAATGGGGAAGGTTGATAAGCTCTTCTCCTTTTCCTCTGTCGCTTTACAACAGCTTTATGCTTAGGGCTATAAAATACATCCAAAGGGGGAATCTCTTCAATTTGCAAAATGATTTCTCCCGTTGGATCTTTAGGAATTATCTCTGTTTCTTTTGATTTGGGTAGGCCGCTGATTTCGCCCGAAACCGCTTTCGATGTCGCTTCTTGCGTGTCGCCTTCTTTAGAAACCTCATCATATTTTGAGCACTCAAGGTCGCTGATGATTGTACTGAATTGCTGCAATTGCTGTAGCAAATTTGGATCAACAAGTATATCATTATTATTTTTATAGCTGATCTCTTCTTGGGCTTTTGCCTGGGTTTCTTCTTGTCACTGCACATTTTCCTGGATTACTTCCTACCGCTGGCTATGCACTTCCTCCTGCTGCTTTGATGTAGTAGGAGGTGGCGTATTACTTCGCTGTTCAGGCTCGCTTGATCTAGTTGTCCTCGGAACAGTCACTAACAGGTCTAGAGGCAGAGTTTGCAACCTCTGTTCTATAATTTTGTTATATTCAACTAGCCCTTCATCGTTATACACATTTCTGGCAAGCGACTTAACTTGATACAGCGATTCGACCGATGCAAACAAATCCTCGAATTTGTCTTCTTTGTGCTCGACCTTGGCCAATTCGGCCTGGTCGAGTGCATTGTAAGCGATCTTCCTCGGATCATACTGCCTGCTTGGCAGAGTAGCTAGAGTGAGCAAATTCATTTTCCTAGCTTCCTTCTCTGCATGTTTGATATCATGCAGGGTATAAATTCTAATTCGTAAGGGAAAAGAAGGCCAAACATGTTTTTTCGCTCTTTTCAGGGTCTGAGTAACCCCATCAACATTGATTTGATAAGCTACTTCCCTGGAAAGTAACTTATCGGGGATGTAAAGTGGTTGCACATGCGACCTGGCCTGACTGCCAAAAAATCTGATGTAGGTGAATTTCTCCTCCCCAAACCAACTTGCTACTGCGGTCAAATCTACCCCTACTTGCTCAAAAATATTTGGGGCAGGTTTATCAAAAATGGAATAATGAATTGGCAACATAAAACCGTTACAGATTTGATAAAGATGGTGCTTATAATTAGTCTTCCACAAATTTTTATAATATATGTGAATGGGTGTGGGGTCTTGCGACGTCGACCTCCATCCCAGTACATGAAATTTAGAATTAAAACACAACACATCCATTACATAGGCACTGTAATAGAATGGCAGAATAACCCTCTCTGTTACACGATAGTTAGACCTGAAATCGAGGATGGCTTTGGCTAACGTGTCGGATAATATAACCGCCCAATCCATAATTTAGCCACTACATGCCGCCTCCATTAAGGGGACCATTTCTATGGTAAAATTGGCAGAGTCATGCAATCCCCATAGTCTACACATCATAATTCCAGCATAGCACTAAGGAGAACATAGGGAGTCAACTGAGTACTTACCCGAGGTTTCATGCTTGTGTTTTGCTGGATTCTGTCTCCAGCCTCGAATTGCTTCAGAATCGCTCTCGTTCTCTGCTCGAAATTTCTTCAAAAATGCTGCATTATATTTTTTCTCTTTTGCTGGTAGGTGATACATTAGCCTTAGATCTTCGGCTCGAAAAGAACCGAAAATCCTCCTGTCCGCAGTGCTAAACAATCTGTTGATAATTGGGAGCTCTTGGATTGCCCATCTTACCACATCCGTGTATGGGATAATTTGCTCCTGGGCCGCTATTCTATGCAGAAAGGAGTCGACCAAGTCTTTTAAATTGGTGTCGGATTTACTGGTATTGTCGCATGAGCTTTCTATCCCGGTCACCTTTGGCTCTTCTGCTTCAATCAAATTATACGTCCCTTGCCAAGTGGTCCTGGTAAGTCCCAAGCACGTCGTATCTGATATAAACCCTTTGTTCTTACCTCTTGGATCAACAACAGCTTGCCCCACGGCTGGCGAAGCAGTAGGCATTGTGGTCTTCTTGGACTTGTTTCCCATCCCACTTTCTTCTGTCTCTATGGAAGAATCCTGCACAGAGCAAAAGATAGGCGTAACACAGGCAACAATAACATGAATTGAACATAATGAAGGATATATATCTGGATGCATTCATAGCAATCAATTGACTTAAGGTGGCCTTAGGATCAAATCCGTGGATAGATCGCAAGCCTGCTGTTCTCATTAAATGGTCGTTATGGCCTGTCAATCTCATTAATTCCAGTCACTTCGATTAATGGCCGAATGATTTATTTGAAGCATTCCTTGGGCGATTTGGCGGTTTGAACGCGGATGAGAGGCTTTTCAAAGGATATTGCCTTAATTACGAATAAATCATATTAAACTGCCATTTATGACTTTTTCTTTGAAAACTGTGCTTTTTTCCCTTTTCGCAATCGGGCATCGGGGAAATGCTAAGTTATTACATTAGTCTCATTTGGAATCCGCAATCGCCGATAGCGATATCGCATCGCATCGGGCGAGGGGGAGCTTATTTGCACTTTAAGTGTTATCGCCGATTGCCGATTGACGATTTCGCATCGCATCAAAGCAAGGGTTGTTACTCATGTTGCTTTATGCTTTTGCGGATATCCGATAGCGATTTCGCATCGGCGAAAACCAAGATGTCCCTTAAGTTGTGCTTTCTTTGTCATTGCGATATGCGATCTTGCGATCGCTTTATCGCAATGATAAAGATAGATCGTTTTATGTTGGGGGTTTTTTGATTGGTTTTATTAAAAAGGCCTTTTAATAATGTTTTCTTTTATTCGAGCCTTTTTGAAATAGAACTTTAAATTGATACCAGTTTAAAACAAAAATTAAAAGGGACCCATTTCACATTATTTTTAGGATAGTAATGATATGAAATGGGGGGTTGTTGTATGGCACAACAATTGGCGATTCGCTGGAAGAAACAATTATCTTTGAAAAGTATGGAAATACTTAAAGTTTTTCAGAATAGAAATTTTATTCAAAAGGGAAAATTCTAATATAACTAGGTATTGTTTCATTCGAAACAAAACAATACTTTCTTTGCTAATTTCCTCTTTTGTTGAAAATAGAGACATTCTAGATTCTTAAATTGGTGTTTGTTGGTTGATATTGATAAAACATAGAACTTTTTCCAAATCAGCTAGTGAAATTAACTCCTTTGTCACAGGTAGAGCCTCTGCTACCAGCAAACGTGCATAGTTTTGGCAGGGATACCTTTAAACCATATCATTGTCTATTGTCCCATTCACTTCAGATCATGATTAATAGAATGAATTCAAAAAATATATATATTTTTTTACATTTTGTATTTCTTTTCATTTTCTGCTATTTTGTAATATAAAAAGTCATTTCCCTGGTGTGGTGGCCAGTTAAGTGAAAATTCCATTCACTGGTAGTAATCTAACCGAACAAGCTGGCTCGTGATGAGACCCCTTGTCTTGCAATTGAAGCCATTACCCTGTTTTGGTATGCAGTATTGGTAATGTCGGCTAAACTATTTTCCTATGAACATGGAAAGCAGGCTTGTAATAAGACCTCTTAACTTTTATATCCATTATTCTTGGAATTACATCCTGAATAATCATGAACTTGGGTAAATGGGATAGACAATTCTCCTTCCTAAGATAGGATGGATGACAAGATTAGAGTTTGAGATGCTGAATTTGGATTAGCTTCTATTTTAATATTCAATAACCCATCTGTAACCAATTTGAAAAACCTAAAAAGGTTTACAAGATTTATAAACTTCAAGAGGGGTTCACTAAGATTGTAGTGTAGTTTCAGAATGCAATTATAACTAATTTCCTAGAAATCATTCCTTTTTTTTAATACTTCTATTTATTTAAAAGTAAATACCGCATTGCTTGTTTTTGAGAAACTTTTTGAACATAGCAAAGGTCAAATAGAAAATGCCTTACAGTTTTATTTTCTAATTTTGCTACAAACTATAAAAATGCTATTAAAAGGAGAAGGGGTTACCCTCTCAATTGAAAATTTTCTTTAAGATTAGACCATTAACAGGGAGAGAATCTCTCAACCCTGATAAATCTTGTAGCATGAAGGTCGAATGGCCTATCTTCTCACAGATCTGAAACGGTCCAAGCCACATCTTCTGGAATTTGGTGTGTTTTCCTTTATCTTCATGGGCTTTGTCCCATTTCAGAACTAGATCACCGACTTGAAATTGCTTAGAACCAGATGAAATTGAATCAAATGATGACTTGATGATCTGCTGATGTTTCGCATGAATAATTTTGGCTTTTTCTCTTTCTTCTTCCAATTTTAGGATTGGGTCATGTCTAAACTGTAAAGAAGAAGAATGATTTTCTTCAATAAATTGAACTAGAGCTAGAGAAGGAAGAATAAGATTTGTTGGTAATACAACTTCTTTTCCATAAACGAGTTTAAATGGGGAAGAACCTATAGAAGCTTTTTGTGTTATCCAGTCAGCCCATAGTGCAAATATTAAAGATTTGTGCCAGTTCTTGTGATTCTGTTTGATAGTTCGCTTGATAATTTTGATAAGATTTTTGTTTGTAGACTCGGCCAAACCATTTCCCTGAGGATAATAGTTAGCAGAATATTTGAGTTTGAAACCTCTTTTGATTGCAAAATCGAACATAGCATTGCCTGAAAAGTAAGATGCATTATCAAAAACAAGAGCATTTGGCACGCCAAACCTGGTAATGATGAATTGATCTATGAATTCAATAATGGCTTCAGCGTTTGTTGTCTTTAACAGAATCGCTTCAACCCACTTGGTAAAGTAATCGGTAGCACTAAGGATATACTTGTGCTGTTTGGAAGAATTAGGAGTAATTTCTCCAATAATGTCCAATCCCCATTGCTCAAATGGTTGTTCAATGTTGACCGGTTGCAGAGGGAAGGCTGATTTCTTTGTCTTGCACTTGAAGTCTGACAATTTTGGCATTTCCTCACATATTCATGAGCATCTCTAAACAGAGTGGGCCAATAATACCCAGCATGGATGATTTTGTGAGTTGTGGTATCAGCTCCGAAGTGGCCTCCTGCTGGTCCGTCATGTAATTCCTGCAGGACCCTTTGTGCTTCCTATTTTTCAAGGCATCTTAATAAAATGGAATCATAATTTTGTCTAAAAAGAACATCATCAATAATGGTAAAAAATTTTGCTTTCAATGTTATGGCCCTTTTGTTTTTATAGGATAAGTTGGGAGGTGCATATCCATTTTTCAAGTAAAATATTAAATCGACATACTATGATTCAGAGTCAATGATACTTATCTGGTTGATGGTTTCAGATCAATCTGTATCGCTTGATTCTGGAATGTTGGATGCGCCTTCCAATAACCTGCAAAAACCTTGGCCTCTAACAATCTTTGCCGGCTTGATTTCTAGGTCATATTCTTGAAGTGTTGTTACCCAATTTGCCCTTTTTTCTCCCAGTTCTCTTTGGATTAACAGTTGTCTAACTGAGGAGAAAGGAACTATAACCTTTGTATGGGCTTTTAACAGGAAGGGTCTGTAATGTTTAACCGCTTTATATACAGCAAAGGCTTTTTTTTCTACTTCAGAATAGTTTAGTTCTGCACCTTGAAGATTTGAGCTATAGAATGAAATCGGTGCTTCCAAATTGTGATCATTGATCTGTGTAAGTACTGCAGCATAAGAGGAGTCAGATGCGATGGTATACAATGTAAAATGATTAGAAAAATTTGGGGTATTTAGAGCTAGGGCATTGATTATTGATTGCTTGATTAATTCAAATGCTTCCTTTTCTGGCAATCCCCATTTGAAGACCGAATTTTTCTTAATCATAGTTTGAAGTAGTAAAATAATTTGAGAAAAATCTGGAATGAATCTTTTTACAAAATTGATTTGGCCTAAAAATGACTCCATGCATTTCTTATTATGAGGAAAAGGGATTTCAGAAATTTCTTTAATCCTGTCTGGATCAATATAGATGCCATCTTTAGATACAATAAAGCCGAGGAGCTTACCTTGATCAAGAGCGAAGAAATATTTCTTAGGATTCAGAGAAATACCGTATCTCTTACAGCATTGGAAGATTTGATTCAAATCATGCAAGTGATTGGATCTCTCTTTTGAAAATACAGTAATATCATCTAAATAGACGACTATTGTTCTATTAAATAATCCTTTGAAAGCGATATCCATCGCCCTTTGGAAAGTGGCTCCTGCATTAATAAGCCCGAAAGGAATTTTCTGATATGCATACATTCCCCACTTTGTTCTGAATGTGGTTTTGAGTCGGTCATCCGGGTGGACCAGAATTTGGTTATACCCTGAAAACCCGTCCAAAAAGGACATTAACTCTGAGCCTGCCACTGATTGGAGTATCTGCTCCATAGTGGGTAATGGGAAATTATCTTTTAAACTTGCCTTATTTAAATTTCTGAAATCAATACAAATCCTTATGTCGCCATTTTTCTTCTTGACTGGTACCATATTGGAGACCCAGTTTGAGTGTCGAACGGGAAAAATAATCTTAGCTTCCAAGGGTTTATTGAGTTCCGATTTTATTTGACCCTCTAAGTTTGGATGTATTTTTCTCAACTTTTGTTGAACTGGTTTTTGTTCGGGAAGCATAGGAATAGTGTGCTGGATAATGGATGTATCATATGTTTTTAGATCGTCATATTTCCAAGCAAAAACATGTTTATTTTTGTGTAACAGTCTAATGAATGCTTCCTTTTCCTCCATAGAAAGTCCTAATCCTAAATTAATGTTTTGAGGATTTTTTTCAGTGCCAAGGTTTATCAATTCAAACCTTAAGGTAGAGCTCTGGAGCTTCGTATTGGACATAGGTTTAAACCTATCTTTAATATCGTAAAGATCTTCAAGCTTCACCACAGGCTTTGGGATTGAGTTTTCTTCAGGTTTACCTCGTATTTGAATATCATGTTCGTCTTCTTCAATGATTTTATTATCATAGGATTTTTTGGAGGTTAAAAACTGTACAATGTCTTCATCGTGGTTGAATACTCTCCAATTAGTTACATTGTCAGGAATCGATGGCCTAAAAAGCAATTCTACTGAAAATCTATCTGGGGTATAGTCTTCGGAAGGGAGGATCTTGGAAGCAACATTGGCTAGCAAATCAGCTGCCGAATTTTGAGACCTGGGAATGGAAGAAATATTGAATGCTAAAAAGTGGGAGGTGAGCTCTTGTACTAGTGATTGATAATGTTTGAGATGGTTCGAAAGGCAATGAATTGTATTCCTTACCTGTTTAACAATAATCTCAGAATCTCCAAACACTTTCAAGTATTGGACTTTGAGGCCAATCGCTTTATATAATCCTTGGACTAATGCTTCGTACTTGGCTGTGTTATTGGTGCATTCAAAATCTAGTCTGCAGGACAGCATTGTTTTTTCTCCTTGTGGGCTAACCAAAATACATCCTGCTCTTGATCCTTCACTAGACTTGGGTTCATCAAAATATAAAGACCAAAATAAAGAATTATCTACAACCTTACTTACAAAATTCTCAGTAACATTAACACATTTAGACCCGTCAGTCTGCGAAAAGTTTTCAATTTGTGATGTGAAATTGTTTGCCGAGAACGGAGATGACTGGGCAATATAATTGCCGAAAAATGACTCAGAAGAATAATTTCCTAAGATATTGTTGTTGAACACAATTGGTTGATTTTCTTGTTCAAATTCTGTAACAGTGTGGGTCATATGTTTCTCCCGATTGATCTTTATTTGATTGGGCTTGCCCTCATAGGGGAGCCACATGTGGGACCAATCATTGGAAATATACCCATGGAGCTTTTCTGACCAATCCCTGCTTAAAATCAACCCATAGAATTCAGGTATATCGGCGACTAGGATATCAATCCTTTGGACTATTCGTGGATCCACCGATAACCTGATTGTAACGGAGTTTATTTCCCCTAAAACTTGAACTTTAGTTCTATCTAACTGCACAATGTGAATTGAAGATTTCTGGGGTTCTATGTTCAGTTTAGAACAAACCGAAGCAGGCATTATATTAGATGATGTCCCAGAGTCAATTAAGCAGTTATGTAGATTTCGATTGTAAATTTCATATGTTAAGAGGAAAGGAGGAGTATGGGAATTTGATCTATCTCCAATCAGAATTGTATCAGTTGCCTCAACTCTACCAAAAGGTGGTTGTCCTGAATCGCTTGCAGCTTTAGTACTGGGAAGAGGCGAAGAAGGAACTGCATTGCGTTCTTTGAGAAGCAATTTTTGTTGATGTTTTAATTTACTGAGTTCAAACATGGTGATGTTTGCCTTAGTTTTCTTCATATCATCAACAATATTATAGTCCATTGAATCAGATACTACCAATGTCTTAGATGATGAAGGTATATTGGAGGATGACAGTTGATTTTGAGATACTGTTGTGGCTGGCTTTCTTGTGGGTACCTTTTCCTTTATAGTATTGGTACCAGCACTCCTTTTCTTTGGATTGGCCTGAACAGGTTCAGGAGTAGCTTTACTCCTGGTAGTCACGGGAAAGGCTTCTTACTCGGCTTCAGTATTGGAATTAGGGAGTATAAAGTCCCACATTCCATGGCATTCAACGACTTCCTCTTCTTCTAATTCATCGGATGGTGTAATTGTTTCTTCTTCTTCTTCTTCCTCAGGGTCTGAATCTGCATAGGATATAACATTTGGAGGCTTGGAGTCAGGTTTTTTAAAATTCCTATAAGGTTTCTTTGTTGAGGACTCTACTACTTGCTTCTTAATCTCAACCATTTCATTTGACATGGTTTTGAGGACTTTTTGAAGGCCCTCCATGTCGTATGGATCCTTGGTGATCTTCTTCTTTGAATCATCCTTGAAAGACACTTTTTTGGATTTTCGTTCCTCAAGAGCAGTTTTCTTTTCCAAACCGATTACACTTTTTTCGACAGCGAGGGCTTCTTTCATGTTTTCAGCCAATGTCGGTTGTTTAGCCCTATCTACAAAAATGGCTATGTTTGAGGGTAAGGCTGTAATATACCATTCGCTTCTAACTTGTTCGCTTGGCTTATCATCGGTAGGGATTTTG
>APFE030455492.1:48339-84093 GCA_000404065.3 Pinus taeda | reverse complement strand
ATTTTGTTCAAGAGTTTGTTGAATCTGGAGTTGAACTCCTTAATGGGTTCTCTTGACTCGATCCTTAAATTGGAAAGGTCATGGACAAGTGTAGCTAAGGATCTGTCATCGCCGTATTTGGTGAGAAACTATTCTTGGAAGATATTCCAACTCGTGATGGATCCAGAGGGCAAGGAAAAATACCAAGATCCTGCAGATCCTTGTAGTGAATAGGGAAACAATCTTACTACCACATCTTCTTTAGTGACTCCCTTTAGATTGACTGACAGCATAAAATTGTTAATATGTTCTTCTGCAGAAGTTCCAGCATCTGGATTTAACTTGGGTAAACATTTTTCGGGGTAATCGGGTAAAGGATGTAAAGGTGCTGGCATGGTGACCGCACCAGGACTTCTCCATGGTCTTTGGGCCATTTTAGGATTACCAACGATCGCTTCTGGTGTTCCAGGTGCCTGAGGGGGAGGTGGAAGTACAGAATGAAAATATTGTGATGCTTGAGACGAAGTCCCTTGGTGAACAACGATATGAAGTGGTGAAGTGGGTGTATGACTTCGCACAGGTGATGATGAAATGGAAGATGATGGGGAAAAGGTTTCGCTACCAGAACCTTCAGCAATCTTTTTGATCCTCTTCCTTTCGGGTAAAGTAAATTCGGGTGGTTCAATACCTAGCTTTTCACTTTGGAGTCTGGTAAGGTGAGGGGGTAGGCGAAATTGCGAAGTCTGACTGCCTTGTGATACTTCAGATCTAGGAGGGGAAATTGAGAAGCCTTGAAGTTTCTGAATAATGGATTGAACTTCAGGGGACTCTGGACTTAAGTGTTCTGAAGTATGATGTAATTGAGTAGTAGTGGTTGATTCCTCTTTGTCTCGTCTGGATACTGGAGATTCAGAATGCGAACGAGATGTCCGAGGAGAGGCGGAGGGTGAGTTACTCTTTGAATGGTTTGTAGGTGTTGGCTTACTCGCCATTTATAGCAGATAGCCCTGCTTCTAGTGCCAGAAATGTTGATGGCCCGAAAATCGCTAACACAACATTGGGGGATAACCACTCGGTCCAGACCTTAGTACAGCTCCTTTTCCGTTTGGGATGGTGGCTCCGACTGGAGATAACAGGACCAGTTTCCCGATAATAAAATAAAAGGGATGGATGGGTGATGAATAGTTTGCTTAAGTGATAGGCGACTAGCTTATTATGACAGAAATAGGGAAACTAATACTAATCCTGGAACAATTATTCAATTCGGATGCAGCGTTAAATAATCTTTATCATCTACCAGGCATGGAGATGATCAGTAAAAATAAATAAGAGACATTCAATCATTCAAAGATTGCTTCATGTGAATAGTCACAATGAAGCGATAAATACAAATTACTGCATTCACTGTTTATATCATCGATACATATATACGATTGAAAGGAAAGCATGCGATAAACAACCAATAGTGGAATGCATAAGGAATGCTGTGAAAAGCACATATATATATAAGCGATAATAGCAAGAGTGATTTAAACAACAATTCATACAACAAAAATGAGTACAGACGCAGATAATAGTACCATGTGAGCTGCAGATCACTCTGAAATATCAATCGCTATTCAAAATTCCTTCTTCAACGCAAAAATGCTTTTAAACAATGACAGTAGTGCACATTTGCATAAAAACCTTCCTCATTAAATTCAGAATAATTGGTCCAGTTTCATAAAAAAATATCCCTAAACTACAATAGTGCAACTTCAGGGTTTAAGTCATATACAAAAACTTTACGACCCTTTCTAAATGCATGAAAGGGTCTATAAATACTACTAAGCTAAAAAAAATATATGAAACAAAATCCTACTAAATTGGTATCAATAAAAACGATCTATTTCTCAGGGGCGATCTGGCAGTCGGCGATGTGAGTCATCACTCAGGTTGTTTGCCCTTAAACTTGAGCTGGCTTATCACAAGCATCGGCTCCACTTCTGGCAGTCTGTTGAGGCACAAACTGAATTGGGCAGCGAAGGTGGCATCCTGAATGTCGGGTATGATATACCCGACAGCATCTGTAAGGCACTTCAAGGCAGCTCTTTGGCTGTATGGCTTGATTAAGAAGAACCAATAAGCATCCCATATTAAACTGTTGAGTCCAGCGATTAATCTTCCATTTTTCTCCAGCTCCGGGTAGCATGAGTGCTCCAACATATTTGTCGCTGTTAATTTACCTAGAGTACATTGGGAAATCATATTAGACAAATAAAGAGTATTATTTACTAATTCAACCAAATTTCCAGTGGTTGTTTTGCATCTGGAAATTGCTCTTTCTGCCTTCATTAGTTGCAATTTCGATTCTGTGAATAATATTTCTTTGTGCGATTCCAGAATTCTCGGTAGATTAGTCGCCCGGCCTATATCGGAATCCTGCCATTCTATAAAGTTTGTCAGTGTTTCTTCGGCCTGATCCAAATCGGTCCTTGCTTTTTCTACCTTTTCGCTTATGGATGCTACCAACTCGCACAATGGTTTTGCTTGTGTAATCTGCTGACATAGTAGCTTAACCTAATTAATCAATGCCTTATTTAACTGAAGCACTTCTGCTTTGAATTCGTCTACCTGAGGGAGCTTTTTCATTTGCTCAATTTGAGTGGTCAATTGAGCAATTTGCTCATCTTTTGCTTTCATTGTTCCCTCGGTCGATATTATTAATTGCTCCAATGTCGTCGATAGCTCCCTTTGCCTTTGGATTGCGCTTTCATCAATCCTCTGCTTTTCCTCTTGTAATTGCTTGGTCAGCTGATTATTGTTTTGTTGCTGCACTAGCAATTCTTGCTCTGCCTGCTCTGCCTTCTGCTGAACTTCCGATAATTTCGCTTGTAGCGAAGAGATGTCTTGATCCTTGGTCTTCAATAAACTGCTTACCTCCAATGCTTTATCAATGGTTGCCGCTGAATATGCTCCAGTGAATTGCGATAGCTTGGTTAAGTCATTGGAGGGGTCGAATTCCTCTTTCCACACAACATTGCTCGTTACTATTAATTCGGGGAATGGGAAAGGTTGATCAGCTCTTCTCCTTTTACTCTATCACTTTACAACAGCTTTATGCTTAGGGCTATAAAATACATCCAAAGGGGGAATCTCTTCAATTTGCAAAATGATTTCTCTCGTTGGATCTTTAGGAATTATCTTAGTTTCTTTTGATTTGGGTAGGCCGCTGGTTTCGCCCGAAACCGGTTTCGATGTCGCTTCTCGCGTGTCGCCTTCTTTAGAAATCTCATCATCTTTTGAGCACTCAAGGTTGCTGATGATTGTACTGAATTGATGCCATTGCTATAGCAAATTCGGATCAACCAGTATATCATTATTATTTTTAGAGCTGCTCTCTTCTTGGGTTTTTCCCTGGGTTTCTTCTTGTCGCTGCACATTTTCCTAGATTACTTCTTGTCGCTGGCTATGCACTTCCTCCTGCTGCTTTGATGTAGTAGGAGGTGGCGTATTACTTCACTGTTCAGGCTCGCCTGAAATGGTTGTCGTCGGAACAGTCGCTAACAGGTCTAGAGGCAGAGTTTGCAACCTCTGTTCTCTAATTTTGTTAAATTCGACTAGCCCTTCATCGTTATACACATTTCTGGCAAGCGACTTAACTTGATACAGTGATTCGGCCGATGCAAACAAATCCTAGAATTTGTCTTCTTTGTGCTCGACCTTGGCCAATTTGGCCTGGTCAAGCACATTGTAAGCGATATTCCTCGGATCATACTGCCTGCTTGGCAGAGTAGCCAGAGTGAGCAAATTCATTTTCCCAGCTTCCTTCTCTGCATGTTTGATATCATGCAGGGTATAAATTCCAATTCGTAAGGGAAAAGAAGGCCAAACATGTTTTTTCGCTCTTTTCAGGGTTTGAGTAACCCCATCAGCATTGATTTGATAAGCTACTTCCCTAGCAAGTAACTTATCGGGGATGTAAAGTGGTAGCACATGCGGCCTGGCCTGACTGCCAAAAACTCTGATGTAGGTGAATTTCTCCTCCCCAAACCAACTTGCTACTGCGGTCAAATCTACCCCTGCTTGCTCAGAAATCTTTGGGGCAGGTTTATCAAAGATGGAATAATGAATTGGCAACATAAAACCGTTGCAGATTTGATAAAGATGGTGCTTATAATTAGAATTTTTGATAATATATGTGAATGGGTGTGGGGTCTTGCGACGTCCACCTCCATCCCAGTACAGGAAATTCAGAATTAAAACACAACACATCCATTACATAGGCACTATAATAGAATGGCGGAATAACCCTCTCTGTTACGTGATAGTTAGACCTGAAATCGAGGATGGCTTTGGCTAACTTGTCGGGTAATATAACCGCACAATCCATAATTTCGCCACTACATGCCGCCTCCATTAAGGGGACCATTTCTACGGTAAAATTGGCAGAGTCATGCAATCCCCATAGTCTACACATCATAATTCCAGCATAGCAGTAAGGAGAACATAGGGAGTCAACTGAGTACTTACCCGAGGTTTCATGCTTGTTTTTTGCTGGATTCTGTCTCCAGCCTCGAATTGGTTCAGACTCGGTCTCATTCTCTGCTCGAAATTTCTCCAAAAATGCTGCATTATATTTTTTCTCTTTTGCCGGTAGGTGATACATTAGCCATAGATCTTCGGCTTGAAAAGAACCGAAAATCCTCCCGTCCGCAGTGCTAAACAATTTGTTGATAATTGGGAGCTCTTGGATTGCCCATATTACCACATCCGTGTATGGGAGAATTTGCTCCCGAGCCGCTATTCTGTGCAGAAAGGAGTCGGCCAAGTCTTTTAAATTGGCGTCGAATTTACTGGTATTATCACATGAGATTTCTATCCCGATCACCTTCTGCTCTTCTGCTTCAATCAAATTATACGTCCCTTGCCAAGTGGTCCTGGTAAGTCCCAAGCACGTCGTATCTGATATAAGCCCTTTGTTCTTACCACTTGGATCAACAACAGCTTGCCCCGCGGCTGGCGAAGCAGTAGGCATTGTGGTCTTCTTGGACTTCTTTCCCATCCCACTTTCTTCTATCTCTATGGGAGAATCCTGCACAGAGCCAAAGATAGGCGTAACACACGCAACAATAACATGAATTGAACAGAATGAAGTATATATATCTAGATGCATTAATAGCAATCAATTGACTTAAGGTGGCCTTAGGATCAAATCCGTGGATAGATCGCAAGCCTGCTATTCTCATTAAATGGTCATTATGGCCTGTCAATCTCATTAATTCCAGTCGCTTCGATTAATGGCTGAATGATTTATTTGAAGCATGCCTTGGGCGATTTGGCGGTTTGAATGCGGATGAGCAGCTTTTCAAAGGATATTGCCTTAATTATGAATAAATCATATTAAACTGCCATTTATGAATTTTTCTTTGAAAACTGCGCTTTTTTCCCTTTTCGCAATCAGGCATCGAGGAAATGCTAAGTTATTACATTGGTCTCATTTGGAATCCACAATCGCCGATAGCGATATCGCATCGTGTCGGGAATAGCTAGCAAGGTCGTTTAGAATGAGGGCATGGTGAGTCGCCGATCACCGATAGCGATATCACATCGCATCGGGTGAGGGGGAGTTTATTTGCACTTTAAGTGTTATCGCCAATTACCGATTGCTGATTTCGCATCGCATCAAAGCAAGGGTTGTTACTCATGTTGCTTTATGCTTTTGTCGATATCCGATAGCGATTTCGCATCGGCGAAAACCAAGATGTCCCTTAAGTTGTGCTTTCTTTGTCATTGCGATATGCGATCTTGCGATCACTTTATCGCAATGATAAAGATAGATCGTTTTATGTTGGGGGTTTTTTGATTGGTTTTATTAAAAAGGCCTTTTAATAATGTTTTCTTTTATTCGAGCCTTTTTGAAATAGAACTTTAAATTGATACCAGTTTAAAACAAAAAATAAAAGGGACCCAATTCACATTATAATTTTAGGATAGTAATGATATGAAATGGGGGGTTGTTGTATGGCACAACAGGCCCTAGAGCGACAAAGGAACGCAATGATGGATTTTTTGTGTTGTTGATTAAATCTGGATTAGTGGTATCAAAGTGGTCTGCTTTTTCTCTGTTTTTCTTTACATGTACCCAACGAGGTCGGGATATAAGGAGTTAGGGTTTGAACTGGTTGAACCTTTGCAAGACCAGCCTCGTAAATCCTGATGGTCTCCCACGGCAGATGAAAAGAAAGATGAGGGGGCACAAGATCCTATCAAAATCTTTTTCGATGAGGCCCTAGAGCGACAAAGGAACGCGATGATGGACAACTTTTCCTAGATCCTTTAGCGGCTACCCAGGGGTGACACATCTACTTCCAACAGTTACTCTGGAAGTGCCACACCCTTTAAGGTACAAGTTAACTTTGACATTCCCATATTTGAGGATCAGACAGATGTAGCCACTGTAGTTAATGGTTAAATCTACTAGAAGGGTATTTTTTTATTCATGATTTTTCCAATTGGGAAAAGATTACTTTCGCTCTTCTCAAAGCCACTCCCCACGTCAAGGACTTGTGGGAAACCTACTACAACTAGAAGGATGAAACTACAACCTTACTGTTTTTAGCCACACCCACTTGGAATTAATTTTGGAATGCCATCAAGGAGTAGTACTACCCTATCAGAACTATGAGGATAAATACACAAAGTGGACCATGCTGTGGCAAGGAAGGGACCAAGACATGACAGAGTTTACCAGTATTTGTCATACCCTTCGCACAAAGTTGGGTATCAAGGATTTTGAGTTGCATTTGGTACTCAAATACCACAATTGAATACACAAGTACATCTAGGAAAAGATGGAGTTCCTGGACATCTCTTCACTTGGCATGGTATACTGATACGTTGTCAAGATCAAGCAAAAGTTTAAACATAAGAAGGGAGACTTTGGATCTACAAATCCAAATCAAGGGAAAGGCACCCCCAAACCACTGAATAAGATCACTATCTAAAATAGGTACCTGATCCCATGGATTAATGACCTTCTAGACCAACTAAAGGGGGAAAAATATTTTAGTAATATTTATTTGAAGTCAGGATATCACCAAGTACCAATCGAACCCTCCGATGTGTGGAATACTACCTCCAAAGCTAAGGAGGGCCTTTTCAAATGGTTGGTTATGCCTTTTGGGTTGACGAATGCTCCTCCAACCTTCTTGAGGCTAATGGATAACCTCTTGTGGCCATTCACCAACTCATTTGTAGTGGTATACTTGGATGAAAACTTGATCTTCAACCAGAGTTGGGAAGAGCACCTCCACCACATTCGACAGGTTCTCCAAACACTACGACAACACAAGTTATGTGCCAAATTGGAGAAATGCACTTTTGGCATGACCCAACTTCAGTATCTAGGATACATTATTGATGAACAATGGGTGCATGTGGATTTAGCCAAGATTCAAGTCATTTGAGATTGGCCATCTCCAACCACTTTGACAGAGCTCCATAGCTTTCTGGGTCTTGCCAACTTCTACCGCAGGTTTGTTTTGGGATTTCCTCATATCACTTGGCCCTTGAGTCAAGTCACCAAGGGAGGAGCGAAAGAAAAATTCTTTTGGTCTGAATCTCAACAGAAGGCATTCATAGAGTTGAAACTTTTCCTTTGCTTGGCACCAGTGCTCGAATTACCAGACTTGCAACAACCATTTGAGATCGAGACAGATGCCTCTGACTATGCATCCAGTGGCATATCATAGTGAGAGACTTTTAGACATAGTCTGGAAGTATCCCACTTATGAAAAAGAGATGTATTCCATTGTGTAGGCCTACTGACAATGGAAGCATTACATTTTTGGGAAGGAAACGGTCATCCACATAGACTGTCGGCCCCTGCAGTTCATACAGATGCAAGGGAAGTTACAAAATGATCGCCATCAAAAGTGGTCCACATACCTGCAACAGTTCCATTTGAATATCAAGTATAAGAAGGGAAACACCAACAATGATGTAGATTGCCTTAGTCAACTACCGATCATGGCGTTAACCACCGTGCTTAAATCTTGTGGGCATGAGACTTCTGATTGGCCATTTCTCTACAAAACAGACCCAAAATTCAGCCACACATGCCAGACACTCTTGCAGGGTCACCATGTTCTAGATTTTCACCTCTAGGATGCCCTGTTATGCCACTTAGGTCACCTTTGTGTTCCTTCAAGCGAGCGTGCCAAGATGATTTGGGAAGCACAATACAGTTAGGCTTCTGGGCATTTCAGGGTTGAGAAAATGGTGGTAGTACTATAGAAGTATTTTTATTGGTCAAATCTTCAACAAGATATTGGTAACTACATCAAATCTTGCACTGCTTGCCGCATTTCAAAATTGACCATCAAGAAGAAAGGCCTCTATACTTCGCTGCCTACCCCTATTCGACCTTGGGAATCCATCTCCATGGATTACATATCTGGCTAGATAGAGGTTGTCAAGAGGATGATCATATACATTTTGTGCATGTACAACTCAAAGCATCCATGCACATTGGATGAGATCCTCCCCTATGTTCATCATAACTATAACTAGGATCTCCACAACTCGACTGGTCACAACCCTTTTTAGGTGGGCTTAGGATTCTAGCCACTATGTCCCATTGATGTGGCCATGCCATTTATAGCTACTCAGGCATATTTGACTCATGTCCAGTCTGAAATAGATAAGAAAAGCAACTTTATTGAGCACATCCAACATATATTCCAGTCAGTCCATGACAATCTAGAGAAATCAAATGTCAAGTACAAATAGCGACATGATCAACATCGGGTGCCACACAAGTTTTAGGTGGGCGAAAAAGTCTAGTTGCATTTGCAAAAGGAATGCCTGACGAGAGCCTATCGGAAACTCAGACCACTCCGATATGGTACTTACACCATTACCAAGGCTGTGGGAGACAATGAATTTGAGCTAAACATTCCCCCATTCCTTGGCCTACACCCAATGTTCAATGTGGACCACCTTTGGCCATACTTCCCACCATTACTGGACACATTCGACATTGCAGAACAACTTACACCAATAGAGTTAAATCCATATTGCATGGAACAAGTTGCAACTAACTGGATCATGAACACGCATATCAAGCACACTCACTAGCAGAATATCAAAACGTATCAAGTTGTCAAAGTAGGCCAACTCCTTCATGAGGGCAAGTGGCTCACCAGGGATCAAGTTCAACAGAAGTTTCCTCATCTCATGGAGCAACTCAATGTAATGGGGATCATTAATTCCTAGGGGGGAGGAATGATCTAGGTGGATATTGGTGGCCACCTGCCAATTCCACTTGGACCCCACCATTGTTTCTTTCAACTTTTTAGTTTCCTTATTTGTAGCACAATTTACTATTTTTAGCAGTTTTTCATATCCTCAACTTCTGGAGCCGTTTTGAGGCCCTTAACGACTTTTTTTGGGAAAACTAGGAGCAACATGGGTCCGTGGATTGATTTTCATCTTCCCAAAGTTTTAGTCCTCGGATAGATATTTCTAGCAAGGTATTGTGTGCGTCAAACGGAGATAGTATGCCAAAGTTATGACCCCGGGAAGTTGATGTACCAAGTTATGAAGCCCATAGTTTGGTGCTTGATCTCCTAGGGTTAGGGTTTTGGATGTTTAGGGTTTTCCATTGCTTCTCAACAATAAATAGGCCTTCGAGTCTCATTGTAAGACAGTTTGGAGGCATGTAGCCGCCACATCTCTCCTTAGAGATAAGCTACCATCGCCCGAGCTAGTTTATTTTCATTTTTGTTTGTAAGCACATTTCAGTATTTTACATTAATGAAATGAAGTATTATTTCATTGTATATCTGTATTTATGGTTATCTCTATAATTTGTTGTGTTCCTATTTAAATCTAGATCAAATAACCACTTCTCAATTAGCAAAGTGTATCAGAAAAGGGTGCTAGAATTATGCAATTCAAGTGGGTTATGCCAACACAAAATAAAAGTTTACCTCCTTGGAAGGTATACTTGTAATACAGAATTTCCCAAACGTGTTTCCTGAACATATTCAAGGACTTCCTCCAAAACGATATATAGACTTTACCATTGAATTGATACTGGGAGTAGCTCCAGTATCCCGAGCCCCTTATCGCATGAGTATACCGAAGTTGAAAGAATTAAAAATGCAGTTACAAGAACTGTTGGATAAAAATTATATCTGCCCAAGGGTATCACCTTGGGGAGCACTAGTAATTTTGTTAAAAAGAAGGATGAAACCCTGTGTATGTGTATGGATTACCACTAGCTAAATAAGTTAGCCATTAAAAATAAATACCCTTTACGCCGCATAGATGAGATATTTGATCAAGTGAAGGGTGCGACAATGTTTTCAAAGATTGATCTACATTTAGGATACCATCATATTAGAATCATAGAAGAAGACATAGCTAAAACAAACTTTAGAACAAGTTATGGACATTACGAGTTCGTGGTGTTACCCTTCGGGCATGTTCTCGTGACCTTTATGTGTCTCATGAACAATATATTCCATCAGTATTTAGATAAATTTGTGTTAATTTTTATTGATGATATACTAATTTATTCTCGGAATATGGAAGAACATAAAAAACATCTTAGATTAGTGTTGCAGACTCTCAGAGAACATCAACTGTATGCTAAATATAGCAAGTGTGATTTCTTTAAGGAACGGATTCAGTATGTAGGCCACATTATTATCAAGGACGAAATGGTTGTGGACCTAGAAAAGATAAAGACCATAAAGGAATGGCCAGTGTCAAAGGATGTGGTATATATAAGGTCCTTCATGGGACTAGCCAGGTACTACAGGTGATTTTTTGAAGGATTTTCCAGAGCATCATATCCCATTACATCCCTGCAGAACAAAGAAAAAACCTTTAAATGGATAGTAGAATGCCAAAGGAGCTATGACCAACTTAAACATTTACTAACCACCGCACCTATCTTGAGCATTGCAGACCCAAATAAGGACTATGTGGTTTGTACAAATTCTAGCAAGGGAGGGGTTGGTGGCATTTTAATGCAAGAAAGAAAAGTAATTGCCTATGAATCTAGAAAACTTAAGGAGCACGAACAAAAATATTCAGCCTATGACTTCGAATTAACAACTGTCATTCATGCACTAAAAATGTGGCAACATTATTTGATGGGTAAGAAATTTCTTTTAATGACTGACCGTCATAACTTAACTAATTATTTTAAGCAGCCCACTATGATTGCCAGGCAAGCCAGATGGGTCGAATTTATAATTGGTTTTGATTTTGAAATCAAGCACTTGAAAGGAAAGGAGAATCAGATCGCAGACGATTTGAGTCAAAAGGTACACTGTGTTTATGAAATTTCTTATAGTGAGGTGTAGACCACCTTCAATAAGTTAATTAAAGAAGCAGTCGAGTGGGATCCAGAATACCAGTTTTTATGGCAAAAAGCTAAAGTTACGAACATCCATGACCATCAGCTGGTATATGAGATAAACCCTGTAAGTATGTTTATTTATAAAGTAAGAATGTATGTACCTAACTAAAACAGTATTAAAGATTTAATTTTGGATGAATATAATAAAAGTCCATATGCAGGCCACCGTGGATTCCAGAAGTTGATTACCATGCTTAGAAAAGAATATTAATGGCCAGGTATGAAAATGAATGTAGTCGAGTATTTGACTCGTTGTCTGGAATGTCAGCAAGTAAAAATAGAGCACCAACATCCAGTCAGGTTACTGCATCCACAACCAATTCTGAAATGGAAGTGGGAAACCATTTCCCTTGACTTCATTACAAGACTATCTAAGTCGAAAGATAAAAATAATTTCGATAATGGTGGTAGTGGATAAGTTAAGAAAATCCACTTATTTCATACTAGTGCAATTAACATACAAGTTAGTGGAAATTGCCAACATATTCATGTAAAGTATTTTCAGATTACATGGAATGCCAAAAAATTATAATTTCTTATCGTGATGTAAAATTTACATAAGCTTTCTGTAAAGATTTCTTTGAGGAATTGGGCATGTAGTTGAATTTTAATACTGCTTACTACCCTCAAATGGATGGGTAGACCGAGTAGGTAAATCTGGTAGTGGAGGACATGTTTTGAACTTATGTAAAGAAACAACCCTCCAAATGGGACGATTACCTACACTTGGTAGAATTTTCCTATAATAATGGCTATAATAAATCATTACAAATGAGCCTGTTTGAAGTTTTGTATGGGCGCAAGTGCCAAAAACCTTCTAGTTTGGGAGGGTCGGAGGATAAGTTGATGTTGGGACCCGAGATGTTAAAATAAATGGAAGAAATGGTCAAGAAGGTTTGTTCCAATTTAAAGGCTGCTCAAGATTGACAAAAGAACTTTACTAACCAGAAAAGAATTTTTTGGGAATTTCAAGTCGGGGATCATGTTATGTAAGGGTACGAGCTAAAAAGAGTACCTTACAATGGAGCGGGTGTGCTAAGTTGGCACCCAGATTTTGTGGCCCTTTCCATACCTTGGCATGAGTCAGACCAGTGGCATACCAGCTTGCCTTGCCTAGCCACATCTGTGTGCACAATGTTTTCCATGTATCTGTGTTAAAAAGATATGTTTATGATCCTAAACATATAATCAATTGCAAAAACATGCAGGTAAAACGATTTCTCTATAATGACGTCAAACAAAGTATTAATAGTAAAAAGGATTGACTAATTTTTTTTGTTTTTGTAGGTCGAGCCGAAAGGCAAGTTATCGGTCTAACCTCTGGTTATACTTGATTGGAGGGAAGTAATGTTGCGGAAACGAGTTATCACCCAGGTTAAAGTGTAATGGAAACACTTTGGGTCGGATGATGTGACCTAGGAGGATGAGCAGCTCATGAGGGAAGCTTTTCCAGGTATGTTTACAATAGAAGATCTTGTAACCCTTTCATATCAAGAATTTGGGATAGGTAGTTACCTAACCCTAACTACCTCCCTAATTATGAATTCTCCAATAAGGAATCAAGAGGGTAATTGTTTGATAACCTGAGAGAACCAGGAGGAGGGAGGGAGAGAATGTTTTCCGTGCTGAAAGGTCAGAAATATGGAAGCTAAGTCTAGTGATGACTAGAGAGTTGTGGACATTATTACTGAAGTCTTGCAAGAAGATATATGTCTTGTGAGCAAAGCTCAGGGGGAAACTTGGACCTAAAGGCAAGTATCATGGTCGGGAGGATAGAATCCGTTGAATTATAGTTGTGATTTCAATGGTTGATTGTCGTAAATATTGTGTATAGGTAAGTAGAATACATCAATGTAATTATTTTATTTATAAGAATGCATAGTAAATGACAAAGAACGACATAGAATGGAAGATACTAGTTTAAGAAATCTGTTAAAAAGGTAAGCTATACTTATCAGACTGTATAATAAATGACAGTGAATGGAAGAATAGTAGTTCTGGAAATCTATTAAAAATGTAAGTTGTAGATATAAGACTATATAGTAAATGACAGAGAATGGAATAATTAGTAGTTCCTGAATTCTGTTAAATATGTAAAATGTAGACTCTAGCATAAATTGGGGTTTTGCACACATTATTTTCATTTACAAAAAAAAAGAAAAAACCAGGATTAAAACCCTGTGATTATGTAGCAAGAAGTAACCTAGTAACTGAACGAAAATAAGTAACATAGGAATTTGGAAAGGAAGGACTTTTAAGTTAGATTTTACTTAGAAGAAGGGATTGGTAAAACAATAGTACCCGAAAAGGGACATAAATAGTTTGGACAATAAGCAGGTTTAAATAACTATTCTAATTAGAGAATTAATGTATCAGTCAAGAAAAGTAAATATCTAGACCAAGTCCCATATCCTAAAAACTCTGAAAGCACTGAAGGCAATCTAAATGAACAAGTATAATATTAAAGAACCATTATAGACTTGTGGCAGTTCACGCTCAAGATGCGAAATGCCAAATATCTATAAGAAACTATAAAATTGAAAAATAGAGAATGATAAGAAAGGAATGTTGAATCCCTAGGGTTTGAAATGCTCATATAGAATCATAGCAAGAACTGAACCCCTGGAACTTAACTCCTAAGAATTAATTATATACTGCCAAATATAAATTCATAGAAATCTCATAGTTTAAATCAAAAGATAATTTCGATGGAGGATATAATCTAAAAGAACAGATTAAGCGAGGACGAAAACCTCTTGCATGTAGTTAAAGTGAAACTCAACAGAGATTGAAAATATAGAAACAATAACAAAACTAACATTTAAATCATGAAAGAGCTCGAATAAATACTGCAACTATTCGAAAAATTGAATACCATTATCTGAGCCAATATATTTTAATCAAAAGATGGAACGACCGAATAATAACAGAGTACAGGAAAACTTCACATTAAAAGGTTTGTAGAACTCCATGGAGTACTAATAAATAACATATTCGGATAAGGTTTGGTACCCTCTTCTAGATAACCATAAGGGTTTATCGGACAAGTAGAAAATGTAAATCAACTACCAATACAATCTCGCCAAATAGATAAATATATTATAATACATCCACAACAGAAAGGCTCTGAGGGTGTATCTATTCTGCTCAATAGAAAAGATATACAGAGAGATAACTATATCAAAACTTGAGAGCTACGAAAGCCTGACATAACCCTACTGCAATCAATCTAGAAGAGTTGGAGTCATATCGCATTCTTATCAAGCTTTAAAGACTATGACTGCATATAGGAAAACCGAACTCGTTAACATACCCAAAGGGTTACCAATGATCAGAGCATGAGGTTGTGCCAGAACACCAGAAGAGGCACCAAGGGAAGGTATATGGGGAACTTGGGCATCTTTGGAAAAGCTTGAAACACAACAGGGCAAAAGGGTTAAGTGATAATGAGTTAACAAAAAACTTAAAGCAGAAATATCCATAGAGGGAAAATATCAAAGAAATTCATTTTAAACCTGTTAGGGCCACGCGAGAGATGGTGATTGCAATAGAGTAGAACCATCATGCCATGCCCTCGCCATGAAAAGAACGCATATGAACATATGTGGAGGAAAAACACAAGCAAACCAAATAACCAAAGAGTCGAGAATAGGCCTGAAAATGCATAACAAAACCCTCTAAGACTCACCGTCGAGCTATCAAAGCTAAGTGGAGTCTCTTCTGCCATTGGATGAGACCGAACACTGAAGACCATTGTTGGAGTGAGTTTGTCGAGGTGCATAGGATAGTTGGAGGAGAGTTGGAAAAGGTCTCGAGGCCTACTCCTGCCATAGCTCAGGAGGATAGAGTAGTACAAGTGTTAAATGGAGTCCGCAAGTTTTAAATTAATGAAATCGATAATTTGTGCTTTGTATTAAATACAAAGATTAACATATTAACTTCAAAGTTAATGTATTGCAAGCGACAGATTTTTACATGTGTAATATTAAAGAGTAGGATCTTGGCTATATAGTTTATTGGTGTGAAATAATACATTTAAATTTTTTTTTTTTATTTCGATTAATGTGGAGACATGACAGTTTAGTTGTATATTATTATTATTTTTTTTGCAATGTTCAATTATGAAAAACTAAGCATATTAAACAACACAATTTAACTCATGCATATCTTGGCAATGAATATAACTCATTTATAATAACTTATTTAAACCAATACAATGAGTTATGGTTGAAGTCAAACACAATTTATAGGAATAAGAAAATTTGATAGATTCTTTATAGCATGTATATTTACGTAGATTTAGAGCCTATCATAATTTAAGTAAGCCCTTCTACCAAAATGAGTATAATTCATATGTAAAAATGTAGAGAAATAAGTAGAAGTAAAAATGTAAATGTGGAAACTTACTAACCTGCCAAAATTTATGCAAATTCTTTCCCATGAATACATTTTTCTTTGATCACACTGTCCACATGTATTAATACAATAGCATTTAATAAATTTAATAATTTTATTGTTAAGTTAGTGAGCTACATTCTCTGATTCATGTTCCTTCCTTTACATCTGAGATATCATCACCAAATCATACTAATGAATGGCATAGTCTGCATACTACCCTCATACATGGAGTTTATTCTTCATGTTTTGATTATGATCTTAAATGATCCTTCACCAAGGGATTATATTTCAGGAGTTAGACCTAATCGAGGCTCCCTTGACCTCTTCTTTATATTATTGCATTCTCTGTATTGTACCATCTTGAGTTGAGCTTGTAGTGTTGTGCTATATGACATTTTTTCTGACGTATGTGACATTCAATATTAGGCTTCAACACTTGCAAAAATGGCTTGGGAATTTTTCTAATTTGATCCATATGTCTCCATATAGGTACCTAATCATATCATTTCTATCTCACAAGATCATAGGTCCTACACTCATTTACTTTGTGGCCATACTTTGTGCATGAGAAACAATAACCAAAAAGCTTATTTTGAAACGTGGTCATAGATGAATATCTTCACCTTCTGAAGTTTCTTCTTGGAGGAGCCATGTTCCCTTGCTTATCAACACCTGCTTGATTGTTTCTCGTGGATTCTTTGTGAGGGGTCATATTCATTTGTTGATTTTCAATGTCTTCATTTTCTTGCTTCTATATCCTTTCTCTTCATTTCAATTTCTTATACTTTGTTCCTACTTGGAATTGTCTTGAGAGACATTGAAATGTACATGCTTAGCATGGTTCATTCCTTGCCTTAAATATTCAAGAGAGCTATTGTTAGATGTTATGAATGTATGATTAAGACTGCTAGAGTGATCTTAATTTGATGAGCTTGGTGGGGCATTGTTCTTGGGCTCCTCACAATGCCCTCGATAATCGAGACCTGTCTTAATAAGTCGATACCTTTGCATGTTGATATATGATCTAGGGATTCAATCCCTTTATGAAAATTTGAATTGAGTTGCTCCAATTCATATCTTAAAGAACCACCTCTTCCTATAGTATTTCACATATTTTATCCTTCTCATCTAGTTGTTCAAAGAGAAATTCATTTACCCTTTTTCCTTCTTCTAGTTCAACTATGAGAGCAAGAATGGTGTCTTCATTCAGGTTTTTGTCTTGAAGATATTGAATCATTTGAATTTCCTTGTATCTAGGATTTCTTATTTCCTTCAATGCACTTTTAATTTCTCCTTCATAATCAACATTTTCTTCAAGTTCTTCAGCCTCAACAATGAATAATATTTCACTCCTTTCTTCATTTGTCACACTTTCATTTCTTTCACTATCACTTTATTCCTTTGAGTAAAAAATATTTTACTTACTATATTTCATTTTCTTTTGGTGCTTGGATTTGAATCTTGACTCATCATCACTATCATTCATCTTTGCACAAGGGAATTGAAATGCATAATGGACTATCCTTCCACATTCAAAAAAATGAAAGGAAGCTTACCTTTGAACTTTCCAGTTCATCTCTTTAACTTTCAAACAAACTTGGCTTCTTCCTCATTAGAGTTAGAGTCTTCTTGATCTTTCTACTTATTTTCTTCTTTTTCTACCTTGAAAGCTACTTCCTTGACTCCCTATTTTTATTCCTTGATCCTTAGCTCATATGTGGAAATAGTTTCATGATGTTTATCCACAAGCATCTTGTCTACTTTTAATAGTTCCTCAAGAGCTACTACTTTGGGATTAAATCTCAATGGAAGTCATCTCAATTTTTTTTAGACAACATAGTTATCCTGGACTTATTACTTTCATACAATTTCGGTAAGTTACTGTATTTATTAGTTAACAATCTAATCATCCTATGTCCTGTCAAGGTTTTATAAATAGTGTGCATGTCGCTACCAAAATGATTCATTTTGAGTGTTTGTCTGGTGGAATTGTTCACCATGGCTCCTGTGTCAAGTCTTTCTACCTCTCAACCTCATTCTTAAACACCAGACTACATTGTCTATAGTCATGAGCTTCATCCATGACTCATGTTTCTAATCTTGTTGTTTCCCCAAGTCTCTTAGATTCTCGCATTGTGGCTATGGAGGACACTATTGGGAAGTATGAGAAATACTCATTATTCAATAATGATTTGGTTCATACTTGTTATTCCCAGCATTAGTACTTGGTGTTTTTATGGAACTTTTAGCAAAGCAAGGTGGCAGTGGTTCTTCTTGTGTTCAAAAAAAAAAATTGACTTTTGCAATTGTCTATGTTAATGACTCTATAAAACTTGCCCATATTTTGTACCGCTGGAGCAACTATGAAGTGTACAAAGTTCCTTATCAGTCAATTGCATGGTGGGTCCTTATGGCTTGAGCAAGAATACCCTATACATGATAATGATATTTACAGGCTGACAGGTTTGTCAACCGCTGGTGAAAATGTTTCTTTTTCTTTCCAGAATACCTTTAAGTGGTGTAAGAAAAAGGGTGATGATAACTTTTACACCAAATATGGTACTCAGTGAAGTTGTCGAGATGTTGTTATTGACATGATCAATAATGCTCTAATAAAATTTGAATGCCACATGATAGCACGAAAGTTGATGCATCATTACAGTAAACATGAGTGTACACTATATGTCATTTATGTTGTCGAAGCCTAAAATCATGGTGAGAAGCTTAATTGGTGTAATTATTTGTTGAATGAGTTATTTGAGGCTTGTGAGGATACTTACAAGTGGTATACATACTTTATATATGGTTATTTGTTCATTGTTATCGCCATGATGAAATGGTGTACACCGAAGGGTAGATAGCTAGCTGAAGTATCATATGATGAGCCTTTGGCACTTGCTTATGTCCCATGGTAGGTATCAAGTGATCCTAATAATAAGGAAATTAATGAAGAATATTTTGACAAATTGTATACCAAAAATGGTGAGAATTATAGAGAATATAACTCAAGTGTTGTGATCACTTTTGTATCAATATTATCATTCAATTTGGTTTGGCATGCATCATAGCACTACTTATATTTGGCCTAAGGTTGTCAGTGCTGAAAATTTCCATATGAATCCATTACCTTTCTATGTCCCTGAAGAGGTATTTCACAACGAGGTTCTTTCCTGGTCAGGAATCGATTGTTAGATCCGAGATGGTAAAATTGTTTATTCAATTGAAGGAATGTTGTCACATTCAATTTTTGAGGGGAGTACATTATCTAAGAAGCGCATATCTGGTAAGGTTCTCAATCCATTTTTGAATAAATTCCATGAGTCTTTTTCCTCTAGTCATAGTACTTTCCAAGCCTTTGGTCCATTTGTAAGATCTACACCATCCTCTTCTGATGTCCATACTATTGTTCCTCTTAATAGCCATTTACTTAGGCTTTTATTTGTCCATTTCACTACCATGGGTCGCACTTCTGTAGCCCTTCCAATAGTTCTAGATACTATGATTGTTGTTACCCTTTTCCTATCCATAGCTCAAAAAAATCTACACAGTCGCAATTCCCAAATTGTAGACCTCATGGATGAAGAACCTCATGGTTTTATCACTAGAACTCAGATAATTGAAGAACCCCATAATTCCTCACGTGTCAATTATCCCCACTCCCCTTCTTCATTTTCATGCACACTAACCCCATATGCTACTATCTATGACATCCCACACACAAGAAACCCTAATATTGATGAGACTCAGATTGAAGTGTATTATGTTATTCAAGATATTACTGAGAAAACCCCTAAAGTTCCATATGTGTATGCCACTCCCATGTCCACTACCTTTGTATCTTCACCCGGTGAATTTCCTCTGACATCCTGTCCAGATATTTCAGTAACTCTAGTTCTACAACTCAGTCAAAACCCTAACAAGTGTCACGAATTTTTGGGCCTTGTTGCACATACCCATGATATTCTTCCTTTATTACCTTTGTATAATGTTGACCAAATTCATGCATAGGTCCATCAAGAGTAGAGCCAAGAACATGAGACTTCACCACATGATCATTCTGAGAAGTATGTGGCCAATGGTCAACCTTTACAGGCTCGATTCCATTTTCCCAACATTATGTCATATGATAATCTTCAAAATTGGTCCTCTTTATAGTTTCTAAATTTTATTTAGGTAGTTTCTTTCCATGTGGAAGATCGACAAAACTCTTTAGCCTCTGAATATAAACACTAAAAACAACAAACTTTTGCTATCACAGCTGAACAGGGTTAGTTGCCTAGTGAAAAAGTGAAATTGGAGCACCAATTTGAAGATATTAGTATCAAGTTTTGGAAGTTATGTCTCACCATTATAGAAGTTATCCCAAATGCGCTAGAGGATTTTTCTATTTTCCCTCTTTCTAAATGTTGTGACCATATTGAATTTGGCTCTACTGAACTTATTATTGTCAATCGGGAGTTGCAAAATACTATAGTGACTACTCATAAGGAAGCTCAGATCCAATGACCTAATATAATGCTAACATTGAAAAAAAACAGTATACGGATCTTCCATTAGAGGTTCTCTATGATAGCTTACTAGTGATGCACAAGAGGTCTTATAGCAAGTTCAAGGCTAGGTTGGACTGCTTGCGAAAAATAACCAACCTTTGTATGAATTGCATCAACAAACACAACACTTCTTTAATCAAGGATTGACTACTATTGACCTCTCTCAACAGTATGAATTATTCGCTAAAGTTGATGCATTGGAAAAAAAATCACTAGTTAGAAGAGGATTCACATGTGGCCAAAGTTGTATTGAGAGATCTTCAATTGCATGCCCTAATTTTTTTTTTTGAAACTGTGCTAATTCAACACTAATGTTGATAGCCAATGGAAAATTGTACTTAGTGCATGACTAGAACACCCTACTGCTAAGTAGACTACTCAATTTGTAGATCATGTTGTTACTCTTATGTATTATTGGAGGTTTGTTATGGATGGCTATTCTATTTTTAAATTTGGAGTTAAATAGACAATACCTAAGTTTGTTCCTTCATGTGAAGGTGAACCCACGACAAAATAAGGGGAAGCACAGGAAGAAGCATTGAAATAAAAAGTGGAAGCAAAAGCGCTAGTGGAAGATTGACTCGAGGATAAGTCAATAGATTTTGGTCGGGACCTGTTGGGTACTTTGTTTTCTGGATAAGCAATTTTGGAAATTTTTTGATCAGGTTTTAGGTTAGAAAATGGTTGCGCAAGATATTGTTGGAAAAAGGGAAATGAATGGCCAAAACAAATAGATGCTGAGAATGATTTGAAAGAAGAAGCAAGGGAAATAAAAATGCAGTTACATTGGAATTTGTAGAAGCCACAAAAGAAGGATAGGTGAGTTGAGTTTGAGAGAATCAGAGGCGATAAGGACCAAAACACCCATTTTTTGTCAAAGTGGACCAAATCAAGCAAGCGAGATCAAGAGAAGGAAATCTATAAAAGCTTAAGGGAAGATGGAAAAAAGAGAGATTCAAATCATATGTCAAGATGTTGTTGATGTGATGATTGAAGGAATTATTGTTTCTTCTGATCTTTCTTTGAATTCTATTATGTATTAGGATCCAGTAGTGATCCACGTTCTCACTTTTGATGAGGAGCCTTTTATGATGTAATGATCTGGTTGCTAATGAAAGAGGAGTTGCTATAAACACTTGTGAGTTTCAATGATAATTGGGTTGTTAGGAACCTTTTTAAATTTTTAATTATAAGTTAGAATGCTCTTTTTTGCTATGTTACATTTATATTCTGTTATGAGTTTGTTATGTTGGTAAATGCAAGCTTATAAGGTGACTTCATTTTATGGGTTATTTGTTGTGTTATTCCTTGATACCATTATATGATCCCTTATTTTTCTAAGTCTTGTCATTCCTCGTTTGAGACACCTCTCTTTCCTAATAAGAGAGGTGAAAATGTTGGTTAATTGGTATACTATGATGGATTATTTTGTTGGCACCTTGTGTCTAAACCCAGGGTCTACCTCTTTTAAATTTTAAGCCAATAATAATAGGTGATGATGATTTTTCCTTCACCATCACCATACTAAGTTGTGACTTTTCCAACACCATCGTTATTACTCCAAGCACTATTCCTACAACTATGAATGCCATTGTTGCAACTCTAGGTCTATGTTGACTCTCTACTATGAACGAGGATCTTAGTTTTCTTATGGGGCCAAACGTAATGGAGGTATGAACCAATAACACAACAAATGTAAAACAATTTATAGTAATTCTAAAGGTACATCTCCTGAACTATGTAATGAGTGATGATTGAGTGGCATGGCTTGACTTGACTTGATTTGAACCCCTCACATCACTCATTGCCACCACCAACCCACGATATGATTTCCCAAACTTCTCCTTCCATAATTGGAAACCTCCACCCTCTGGACCATTCATTCCATATTTTCAGTCACTGTTTTCATGAGCTATGAATAGGAAATATTGGAGGCTCGCTTAACCACATAGATATAAGGGAACTATTACTTGATGCATATGGGCACATGAATGAGAATTCTAGTGGGGAGGATGGATGGACTATATAAATATAATGCAAGGGTATAAAAATGACATCACCCTAAAATTTTTCATAAAACTCAATGTCGTGGTTGCAGGAATAGTGGTATATGTAACAAAGGAGGTGATAACAGAGGTAATAAGGCTTTCCCACACAATAAATCATTGGTTTTTTCGAATAACTCAAGCTTAAAATTATGCAACAATTCCTTGAGCAAAGAGAAGACCTAGACAAGAAGAGAAAAAGGGTTTCAAAAAAGGTCTCTACCACCTCCTTAGGTGGGGTGGCTTTAGTAGTGTAGTGATACACCACTTATGAAGTATGCCATGGATTAGTATACCTACATCACCTTTGGATACTAGACCACCTACGACATGGTAGATTGATCAATTTACCATATTCTCTTTGGAGAAGTTGTAAAACATGACCTTATTTAAGCGAAGAGGTCCACACTGCCACGAGAAAATCCCTCACAACATGGGCTTATTAAGCTATTGGTAAAACATGCTCTGCACCAATAAGGCAAGGTATACAATGAAGTAGTAAGGGTACCAACCAAACTTGAATTTGTTGCAACTCCAAATGGAGAAGTTGTAGTTATTATAATTTTAGAGGCTGAAAATCCATAATTTGTAACTCTAGAGAGTGAAACAACCCAAAAATCTATTGTAACTTTGAGAGATGTAGTTATAGAGTATATTGGTGTGACTCCATTAAACACATAATATCCTAACATGTCGATTGAAAAGTAATTTCCCAAAATTTTTCTCTAACTCCATAGAAAGACAAAGGAGGCCATGACTATGACATGAATATAATAGGAAGAAATCCTTCGATAAAGAGACTACAAATAGTGAAGAGGCCAACTTAATTTCCTACCCCAAAGATGAAAAAGACTAGACACAACCTAAGTGTTGCAACTCTTCAAATACTAGAAGAAACCCCTACTACATCACAAGAACTAGTAATAATAAAAATAGAATGTGTTGCAACACAAGAAGAGACCCATGTTATCCCATCAGAACCAATTGGGGTAGAAACATAAGAACCTCCTACTACTCCACACGAACAAGAAAATGTGATGGAGGATGATCTAAAACTTTTCGATCCTACATTTGATGAAGAAATGACAAAGGACCTTACTAAAAAAAAAGTAGAAAGGGATATTCTTGGAGAAATTATTGCTATAATCCTGGAAGTGTACCATGAAAAAGAGGGAGTTGCAGAAATGGCTACTACTAAAGGAGAAGATACAATCCCTTAAGAAAAAAAGGCAATTGTTGTGAAAAGATAATAAGTGGTTGCAACCCCTGAAGATACCATTTCTACCCCATAATTGGGAGGTACATCCAAGGTGATCAAAATACAAAAAATAGTAACTACTCCTGTACTCTTTTCTGTTGTATACATTACTTTTGATGAAAAATGGATTCTTTAATTGGATAATAGGAAGATCCAAACCATTGTTAAATTAATATAAGATGAATTGATGAAGGGTACAACCTTTGAAAGGTTAGATTTCTTTTTCCAGGAAATAGGCTCCATTGATGCAAAATAACCTCTCCTTGAAACAATTTGGAAATCCTAGAATTACAAAACATAAATCAAGGAGGTGGTCGTCTAGATAGAATAAAACAAGCCTACCTTGACTAAAATTGGTACCCAAATTGAGGATAAAATAATAGAATAAAATTCCATTCAAATCGGCATCCCTAATAGATGAGTGAGATAAAAAGAAGATAGATGGAACGAATTGATTGCATCATATGAAGAACATATGATGCCTATTATGGAATGCCAATATATGTTATATCATTAAGGGAGAAGTGGGAAAATATTTTGAAACCCACATGACTCAATGGGAAGAAGCAAGAATGGAAGAGAAGAAATCATTTTACTTTGAGAAACAAGTAAACAAGTTGGAAATTGAGAAAATTCAATTTAGCTTCTTAGTTGAGTCAAATATTAGTCATCGAGTTCCCTCATGACACTACAATATGCTGCTACAGGAAAAAATTACATTGTTTTAGATAAGGGTTATAATGATTGCGAAACCCATTGAAATTGCATCACCTGCCACCTTTTTGGAAGCATACTATTCATGTATTGTTAAAAAAACAATTTCCTTTGTGAGCTATATTGACATAATGTTTTACTATTCCATGACCTAGTATGGAATCCTAACTACTTCATGGTGGAGTTTCCAACTAAGGGCATTGTCATCCTATTTAAGCAACCATTCCTATTGGGCATCAAATCATAAAAGTACAAAAAATAACTTCAGAATTAACTTATTGTTCAAAGGATGATTTCAAAATCCCGTAAATGTGATTAACATACACAAACAATTGGCCTCTTTTACACCACATGTATAATTCATGACCAATAATAGGGAACAAGCTTTTATACATTGCAAGGTACAAATTAAAGTACTAGAAAAAAGCCATAGCAAGATGCATAGAGAGATAGAAAAACGTCAGTGACGATGTACCCCCTCAATCCTAGAAATTTGAAGGCAACAATTGGGAGGATGAAAAGATATATCAAGTGCACAAAAAGTTGTGGAAATAACTGGATAAGTCTAAATTTCCAATATATGATTATTCTTATACTTATTAGAGAGCATAGGAAACATTACAAGTTGTCTAGGAGGGAGAAACTCACCTACTGGAAGGAGATTCAAAAGAGGAGGCTACTCCCATGCCAATGAAGCAGGTAAAACTAACTACAACCTTAGTAACCTCCATGGGAACCTTTCCTTCTTAGACTTCGACTAACTATTGGTTGTATGGGGACATGCAACGAGTTCATATTGGGGGAGATGATGGGTGTTCAAATTAGCATCTTTTCGACACCCATCTGACATCCTTTTTGTATACCTTTTTCTCATTTCCATTTCATTATAATACTCTTTTCACCCATAATGGTGCATTTTCTTCAAGGTATAATTATCTATTTAATATGTCATTTCTATATGTATTCTTACGCATTTTCAAGAGATTACTACCTCCATGTGTTAATAATGGTATACAAGAATGAAACTAGACAAGTACCTTTCGACCGTAGGTGAAGTATATCTCTAAGTAGTTATTGCAATTCTTTGTGGGACATAGGTGTTGCAACTCTACGTAAGACATAAGTGTTCCAACTTCCAAGTACAAGTTGTTGCAACACTCCACTTAAGTATGGTGGTTGCAACTCTCAGTTGCTACTACTCATGCCACAACTCTATGTCGCTACAACTTCTCATCGTTGTGGTTTTAAACTCCTTTTTCTTACAACTATCAATATCCCATTGTTGTGACTCCCATATTTTTGTTGTCACAACTCTTGTTTGACTCTTATTGTTGCTACGGCTCACATCACAAACTTAATGCTGCAACTCAATCAAGATTGTTATTGCAACTTCAAGGAAGAGTTTTATAACTCCAAAATAGTTGTAACCATGCATAAGTCAAATGAAAAAATTTCATCTATGAACATGTTAGGTGGACAATAACCAATATCCTAACATAGGAAAATGAAAAAGGTGAAGAAGTTCTCACAAAAGGATGAATGACTCAATCATCATCTGTCATGCTGGTGATTAAGTTAAAATGCACCCAATTATTTGTATTTCTTGGAAAATTAATGTAACGATATGGAATCACTTGATTCTCATGGCTATCCAACAACTTCTTGGATTAAATTAGATAGAACATTTTATATAAAAATCATATGCTCTCTTTCAGCTAGGGGAGTTAGAAATTAAGCTAGTTCTTTATCATAATTCCAAATTCTTGTAATTTCAAGTTCCTTTTCATTCCAATTTAATCAATGGTGTTATGAGTATCTAATGCCTTACTGATTTCATAAATCATTTCCTCATATAAGGAGATAAGACCCCTTCCTTAGCGAGATATTATCTATACTTTATAGAACATCTATAGTCTCTTTCATATATTTATTTTATTGTTAGCAACTCCTTTCATAAGTAATTATTTGTGACTCTAATAAATTTTCCTTTATTCCAAATTTTAAGATTGATTGTTGTAACTCTAATATTTACTTTTTTGCAACTATGGGATTTTTTTGTTGTCATTATAATTGTTGTAACTCTAAATTTTAATTGTCATAGCTCTAAATGTCGATTGTTGTAACTCTAACATTTTGTAACATGCAACTTTAGTAATTTATAGTATTATAATTTTGCAATGTAGTGTTAACACTATAACTCTGATAATTTGTAATGTTGTAACTTTGTAGATTTAGTTTATTAATACAATCTACACATCAACATTAACATCGATACAAATTAATCATTAAGTTTTCATGACAGGTTGTGCTTTAAAATGTTGTTGCAACTCCTGTTGTTGCAAATCTACATTGAGATCATAATACTATGTTTCTTTCCAAAAATCATATTACTCTATTTTCAATTGAGTTATGTTTACAACATTTGGATTATAATTTTATTTCCTTTATGACAAAGTGTGGCAAATTGATGGTTTGAGAATTATTGTTCATATTGCATGCGAAACTATGTTTTTGTTACATCAACCAAGATCATCTCAACAAATGGAACAAATCACTTTAGATACTTGTGTGATTTACTTTCCTCCAAGGGTCATTTACTTTCCTATAAGTATGCATTGGATTGCAAGTAATTTCCTTTGGTGACTTGTGAAAGCATCCTTGTAGAAATTATGATGTAGATTTGCAACTACTCATGAAATTTTAATCAAAATCACAAGACACGAACCTATTCTACTTCTGTGGGGATATTCGCATTTTAGAGAAAAAATATCAGACATGCAATAAGAAATCACACACATGGAAATAATTAATTTCGCGGGAAATAAATTTGATAAAAACCCTAATGCTTGTTTGCATTAATATGATGAACAGATATGTATTGCAATTGCTTTGCTCAACTGAGCACAACCTGGAAGTGCATAACCTATCTCGCTGCTCAATGAGAAGCTCCAACCTAGACTTAGTCAATTTATGTCTCTACTTGACCTCCTATTTCCTTGTGTTGTTCCTTGAGAAATTATGACCCTATTATTTAGGAATTTCTCCAAAATGGATTGTGCAATTCCTTAGACTAATCATCTGGCTACATGAAACACCTGTACACCCAAGACTATTCTACAATTGATGTTACACTGCCTTGGAATCTCCACCAAGCATGGGGAACTCGAATTATCTACATGCACTAACTACTTTGGGATGATTGATCATTTAAATGGATGATCAGTGAGTTTGACTGAAGTCCCACTGCACAACTAACCTTCCACAAGTTCCTACCATAGTTAAAACTAGTTTAACTGAAAACAACCTTAGATAACTGACCTTGATTGCTACAAATTATAAGTCAGACATGCTTAACTAAAATTTAACTCCTCCAACTCGAATTTACAAAGTAAACTAGGTGACACAAGCCATGTTACACAATTTAACTGCATCTAAGTTGTCTGTTGATCTGGAAATTTGAATTTTCCCAATTTGACCAAGGAAAATTCCAATTGAGAATGTCTTCTATATTTTTCAACACTCCCTCTTAGCAATAAAGGGATTATCAGCCTTCTCTATCATACACCTGTGGAACTCAAACTTCCCTCTTGACAAGGCCTTTGTCAAAATTTCAACATCTTATTCCTCTGTCAGAATGTACTGCAACAATATTATCTACCTCTGCACATAATCCCATAGATGATGATACCAGATATTTATATGCTTGGATCGATCATGAAAACTAGGATTATAAGAGAACTTGATGCAACTATGATTATCATAGTAGATCATAGTTGGATCCATCATCGCACTATACAATCCAACAAGTATCTTGGTCATCCAAATCACCTCACATATTGCTTAACTTGCAACCATGTATTATGCTTCTTCCAAGCTGAGGACCATAGATTTGATGGACTCTTTTGGTCTAATGGAATCCCCACCCAATCCATATCTATGAAGCCACACAACTTCACTCCCTTTGTCCATCTGTACCATAGTCCAATCTGGGTAGTTCCTCTAAGGTACCATAAAACATGCTTAGCTACCCTCTAAAATAATTTGGTTGGCCTGACCATGGCTTGGATCAATTTTTTTACTGCATAGCACATATCTAGTCATGTGTTTACAAGGTATGTTAGTGAATCCACTAACTACCGATAAATAGGAGTGCTCGCTTCTTCACCTGAAGTGGCATCCTCTTTCCTCTGTGGTCACTGGAGGTGTATCCATGGGTTTTCAACTCTCCATGCAGAATCTTTGTAGTATATCATTTGCATACTTACCTTGAGATAAAAATAGTTCCCCATCATCTTCCTACACTTCGAACCTGAGGAAGTAGTGCATGAGATCCATGTCCTTCATTTCAAATTATCTTGTAAGGTCTTCCTTGCAATATACTCTCAATTTTTCATCACTATTTAGATCAAGTCATAAACATATAAGACAATAATCAACAATTTACCTTCTACCAAGATATGATATAGGTTTGTATCCATTTCACTTTCATTTAAGCCCAAACCGGTGAGATAGCTATCGATCCTGGTGTACCAAGCATGAGGTGCTTATTTGAGATCGTACATCATTTTCTTGAGTTTTCACACATGAGACTCTCGATCATAAGTCTCAAAGACTTTTGGTTGCTTTATGTACACCTTATCCTCAATAAACGCATCAAGAAATGTTGTTTTTACATCCATTTGGTGGATCTTCCAGCCCATCTGTGCAACTAGAGCAATAATTGATCTAATGGATGAGTACCTTGCTACAGGAGAAAATGTCTTCTCATAGTCAATTCCCTCAACTTGAGAGTACCCCTTGGTCACAAATTGCCTTGTACTTCTCTATTCTTTTGTCTACTACCTTTTTACCTTGAAGATCCATCATGAACCCATAACTGATTTATCAGCTCATCTTGGGATTGCTTCCAAAAAACTGTTCTTTATAATGGATTCGTATTCCTCCACCATTTTATAAACCCATACAAGTTGCTATAATTCTTCCTCAAAAGAGGATGGCTTAGTATCTACAAGCTTAGTCATTAGATCCATGTAGCGAGTGTAACGATTTGGTGACCTTCTCTACATGTGCAAATTTGAAGGAGCACCCAAATTATCTCTCGCACTCGACACAAGTATTTGAGCTTCCCTGGTTCTTTTTCTTCCTTCTCTGGATGGTTCTACTTGAGTTGTTGTCTCCACTCTCTGGTCCTTAATTTCTGGCTACTCCACAACTTCTTGAGGTTCCTCCTTTGGAGCTAAAAGTTCCTCTTCTGGTGGTATATAAAGCTCCCTCACAAGAGAGAACCACTTTGCTTTCTCCTCATCAAATTTTACATCCATTCACACAAATGTCATTCTCAGGGATGGAAAGTACACATAGTAGTTGTGGAGATTTTTTTTTTTCTTTAACCCACAAATACCCCCAATTCTATGGTTGACTCTAGGTTCTTCCTTGATTCTTTGTAGACACAATAGTAAATAGAGGCTCCAAAAATCATGAAGTGTCGCACATCCAACTTTCTCCTCAGGAAATCATCCTTCAGTGTAATCATGCCTAGAATCTAATGAGGACTTTGGTTCTACAAATAGATTGTTGTGTTCCATGCCTCAACCCACAAATATAGAGGTAGGCCTTAGTCATCGAACATCTCCCTCATTTCTCCCACAATGTTATGGTTCTTTCTCTTAGCCACCACATTTTGTTGTGGGTTGTGGGGTGTTGTCAACTCTCATCAAATGCCTTCTTTCACAAATAGATTTTTAAATTCATTTGACGTGTACTCATCTCCATTATCACTCCTGAGAGCTTTCATCTTTTTGCTAGTTTCTTTCTCTAGCAGTGCCTTGAATTCTATGAATTGGGAGACTGTCTCTTCTTTCTCCCGCATGAAGAAGATGCAACACTATCATGAGAAGACGTCAATAAAATGAAAAAATATTTGTGCATGGTAGTGGAGGCTATCAATAAAGGTCCACAGACATAAGAGTGGATCATTTCTAGGATTACATGCACTTTGTTGCCCCAATCATGAAAAGTGGATTTTTTGTACTTCCCTAAAGTACATCCTTTGCATACTACCTGTTGCTCAAGTTCTCCTTTGGGGAGGCATGTGTTTATCTATTGCATAATATTTAGGGCACCATGATGAAAATGGCCAAGTCTTATTTGCAAAAGTTCACTGACATCGTGGCTTTGCACATTCTCCACTTTAGTGGTTAATGCAACATTGTATTCCACATATAGCTTATACAAATTTTTCATAGGAACCCAAATGCTTTACCTTCTCATGGTTGTGCGTCTCAGGAATGCCTTTCCTTTGTTGAATATCACATCATAACCACAATCTTCCAAAAATGCAACAAAGATGAGATTTTTCTTTAGGCCTGGAATGAACATGACATCCTTAAGCCTAGGGGGAGCCTGACTCCCTCTGAAAGGTGATTGTAAAAACCCAAGTCACGCTATACCTTCCATCATTCCCCATCTCGATGTGCATCTACAAATCTTTTTCTTCCAGGTCACTGAAAAAATCTCTACACAATGTCATCTGGGATGATGCACCTGATTCCAAGTACGACACGCTCCCCATCATTATGCTGGCCATGCATGTCATAAGGGTAAATTCATGCTTGAACAATGAAACCAAAGCTTCAAATGCTACTCCTCCTGAGGTCTTATTGCTTGCTTTTTTGTGTGGACACTTCATTGCATAGTTCCCGAATTCATGACAATGGAAGCATTTAATTTTGGACATATATTTCTTCTTTCCCCCTTGGCTAGGCTCTGGTTTGGATTGAGATTTCTTCCCTTTTCCATTCTTTTCCTTTCGATCCAAAGTAAAGTTTTCTTCATCCTCTCCCTTGGATGAAGTTTCATCTCTGGTACTCTGCCTTATTTCCTCCTATACCAAATCAGACCATAAGCGCTCCCAATTCGGTAGTTTCTCCCTCCTGTTCATTGAATTTTGATAGCTATGCCAACTCTTGGGAAGGCCCAAAAAGGCTAGGCTTACCAATTCTTCTTCAGGAACATTTACACCAACCTTGCCAAGTTCATCAAGACATTGTGTGAACTTTCTCAGATATGGCAGAATAGTGTCATTCTTCTGCATCTTGATACTTTTAAGTTTGTCCTTGAGCGATAGCTTCATGTGGTTACTATTATTCTCAAACAATCATGTTATTGATTTCCACATTGCAAATGAAGTTTATTTTACATGGAAATTTGAGAAAATGTGATCCCATACTCCCTCCAAGATTATTCTCCTCACCTTGGCTACATATTTCTTCCACTAAGCAAGGTTGTGCGAATCAGATTCTAGTGGTTTGTGTTAGGCCAGACAGTAAATCCATTAAGCAAAAACTGATTTGTATACTATTCCAACAAGTAGGTATTTTTTATATACAACAAGGAGTGACTGTTCAGTTCATCTCCCGAAGACTGTTCACTTTTCTAATTTAATTATTTACATAAATTCACCCAATCATGAGGATTAGGTGTCAACATTCCCCCCCTTAATCTAAAGGGATGTTTGTGAGTCCAAGCATCGTTATGAATCATTCAAGATTTTCTCTTCCAAGCGCTTTGGTGAAGATGTCTGCAATTTGCACATTTGTGGAACAATGACGGAGATGGATTGTTTTGGCCTCAACATGATGTAGAATCAGATGATATTTAGTATTGATGTGCTTCGTTCGATCATGTAACTTTGGGTTCTTGGCCAAATTTATTGCAGAGGTATTGTCAATCGTGAGTGGAGTTGAGTTTACTTGTTTTACCTACAAATCTTCAAGAATTTTCCTGAGCCACACAATTTCTTTTGTTGCTTCAGCTGCTGCCACGTATTCTGCTTGTGTTGTGGAATCTGCTAGAACTGATTGTTTGCATGATCTCCAGGAGACAACTATTGATCTAAGACTCATAGCATATCCTAAAGTTGATACCCCAGTTTATTTGTCTCCATCGGAGTCTGAATCAGAGTATTCAATCAAGCTGAAGTCGTCCACCTGTGTATACTTGATTCCAAAGTCTTGAGTTCCCTTCAAGTACCTTAGAACTCTTTTTGCAGTAGACCAATGTATCTCACAAGGCTTTTGCATAAACCTGGGGAGGATTCCAACAACAAATGAAATGTTTGGTCTGGTAGTAGTGAGGTAGTTGAGACTTCCTACAAGCTATCTATACTTTGTTGCATCCTCAAATTCTTTTCCTTCAATAGTTGTGAGCTTTAAGTTTTGTTCCATTGAAGTAGTAAGAGGATTGCACTCTGTCACACCAAACCTGTTCAACAGATCTCCAATGTATTTCTTTTGAGAAATAAATATGGACTTTGGATGTTGGGTTACTTCAATGCCAGGATAGTAATGAACATAGCCCAAATTAGTCATTTCAAAACTTTTCCCCAATTCCTTCTTTATGGATGCAATGTAGCTTTCATTGTTCCCTGTCATCAAAAGATCATCTACATATACCACAAGATATACAATTTTTTTGCCAACCTTCTTGACAAACAAGTTGCATCATCAAGATCAAAATGATTGAAATTGAGTTTCAGAAGATGCTCAGTTAGCTTTTCATACCAGGCTCGCGGTGCTTGTTTGAGGCCAGACAAGGACTTCACAAGTTTGCATACTTTATGTTCATGTCCTTTCACAGCAAATCCTTCAGACTGGGACATAAAAACATTCTCTTTTAGATATCCATTCAAGAAAGCAATTTTTACATCCATTTGATGGACTTTCCAACCTTTCTGAGCTGCTAGGGCAAAGAGTGTCCGGATGGTAACCCATTTTGTTGTGGGGGAAAAAGTCTCCTCATCATTGACCCATTCCTTTTGTGCAAAACCTTTTGCCACAAGCCTGGCTTTGTGCTTGTCAAGTGAGCCATTAGCTTTGTACTTGTTCTTGTAGACCCACTTGCAGCAAATTGGTTTGGTTCCCAATAGAGGATTAACTAGCTTCCAAGTGCCATTCTTTATCAGGACATCATATTCCTTTTGCATCGCTTCTTTCCATTCATCATGAGAAGCAACTTCTTTGAATGAAGTTGGTTCAAAATCTGTAGACAAATTCAATTCACAATCATAAGAAACATCCATATCAGCAGGTGAATCAGAGTCATCTACATCACCTCCATTTTGCGAGTTTGAATTTCCAGTTCCTGTCTTTCCAACCTCATCAGGATGAACACTTTCAAGTGTCTTTGTCAACCACTTTGGAGGACCTTTCTCAGATGGTCCAGGCTGCTCCGTTGATTGAGCTGGGACTAAATCAAGATTGAGTCTCCCAATTCTGTCAATCACATCACTCAAAGTATCATCTGTTGTTGGAGTTTCATGCGGGGGAGATAGTGCTTCAGAAGAAGTTTCCATACGTTGATCTAGTATAGGAATCCCCCCTTCAAGATGTGGAATCTGATTATCAAATTCTTGAAATAATTTTTCATTTGTGAATCTATCCAAGAGATCAAGTTGTCGCTCAACAACATTGTCAGTTTTGGATGATTCAGAAGATTAATCCTAGATACAACAAACTTTTTTATGACTTTCATTCGATAGAGACAGTATTGCTTTGAGGTGTTTGAATTACCCCATGAAGATACACTTCGACTTATCTGCACCAATGTTTTATGTTACTTTGTATCAGCATACATGTGGAACCAAGACCCTGAGATGCTTTACAGAAGATGTGCCGCATACCCACATTTCATAAGGAGTCTTGTTTCTAATAGCATTATATGGACATCTATTCTTTACATATACATCACATAGAACTACATCATCCCAAAACGTCAATTTTACATTTTTGAAAAACATCATGGAGCGCACCATATTTAATATTGTCCTATTCATTCTTTCAGCTACACCGTTCTGTTGGGGATTATAAGGCACAATTGTTTGATGTTTGATCCCATGTTGGCGAAGATAGTTTTAAAATTCATTTGAAGTGTATTATTTTCCATTATCAGTGCAAATAGAGCCAATATGAGATTGTGCATCATTTTCAATCCATGTATGAATGTTTGAAAAACATCAGATTTGTTCTTCAATAAATAAACCCCAACACATTCTGGTGTAGTCATCAATAAATGTCATCATATATTTATTTCCATTTGTAGAAGGAACAGACATTGAACCACATAAATCTGAATGAATGAGTTCAAGTTTTCTATGTGCTTTCGAATGTGAATCATGAAATGACAATTTGCTATGCTTTCCTAGAATGCAAGCATCACATTGCTTAAGTTTCCTATGAATTGTAGGCAAACTAGTAACACCATTTTTCTTCAACAAGTGGAGGCTATCATAGTTCAAGTGTCCAAATCTAGCATGCCATAATAAGCTTGATGGAAATGTACCTTCTTCATAATGAGAATTGTATGAGAAATTTTATGCACAAGCAGAGGTACCATGCAGCTTGAGAAGCCTTTCTTCTTCTATACCCGTCATGACAAGTGAGTGGTCTGATGCTTTTCTCACCTCAAGCTTGCCATCAAACATATGAATCGAGTGTCCTTGCTGGCGGATGTGGACCAAGGACAACAAGTTTCTCCTCAGCTGTGGAAGATATAGAACATGATGCAGAAGAAATTCTGGAAGACCAGGAAATTTAAGCTTGATTGTGCCAAGCCCTGATGGCTTGAGTTTTGATTTGTCTGCAAAGTATACTGCTCCATCAACATTGTCAGTAAAGTATTCAAAAAAATCTCTTCTAAAAGTCATGTGGCAAGTTGCTCCTGAATCAAGCAACCAATTATTTTTCCAAGAAGCAAGTGAAGTATTAAATAAGCCTTCATTTACTCCAATATTACAGTGTGCCACAACATAGTGAGCGGATTCAAGTGCTTTACCTTTGTCTTTGTCATTAGTTTTACCTTTGGGTTGATTTTTTTCCTGCTCAATTCTATCCAAAGGTAACTTGCATGTGGATGCATCATGTGATCCATCTCTTTTGTAGTGTATGCAGTGTAAATCTGACTTTTCTCCTTGAGAGTGCTCGCCCCCCCTGCCTCTGAAATTTCTTCCTCTGGAAGAATCTTGAGCAAGATTCTTTTCTCTATGAGCAAGGCACACAACCTCTTCAGAAAACTCAGCAGCTGTCTTCTTGCCAAAATCTTTCTCTCTTTCAGCAAATTTTTTCACAAGGGAGTCAAAGGTAATATCTTTGAGGTTTCCATTTGCTTGCAATGACTCAAGATAATTTGAGTAAGTGGGATAAAGTGCCTTGAGAAAAGCTATCAGAGGAATATCCAATTCAATATTAGTGACTTTGATATCATGCATTATAGATTTTACTTTTGATGCAAGAGCAAGAGGATCATCATTTTGTAATTCAAGGTTGAACAATTTAATCATGAGTTGAACAACTTCAAGTGCAGAGTGTGAGTCAAAGATTTCCTTCATTTTTTGTAAGG